>WTSP01017594.1:52706-75059 GCA_025331215.1 Actenoides lindsayi
AAAAAGGAAAAGGAAAAAAAGGAAAAGGAAAAAAAGGAAAAGGAAAAAAAGGAAAAGGAAAAAAAGGAAAAGGAAAAAAAGGAAAAGGAAAAAAAGGAAAAGGAAAAAAAGGAAAAGGAAAAAAAGGAAAAGGAAAAAAAGGAAAAGGAAAAAAAGGAAAAGGAAAAAAAGGAAAAGGAAAAGGAGTCTATACATTTACAGTCCTAGATGTACAAGATGATGCTGGCAAATAGACTGTCATTTTGATTTGACTAGTAGCTAGATACTCTTGCATCTGCCAATCTGTTGACTTCCATTTCTGCAGAGTATTTTTAACAAGTCTTCTTTATCACTTGCCTTCTTAATCATCACAAAAGAGATCATCACTGTTCCTTGGTACATGTTTTGAATGACGGTAATTAATCATTGTGGTCTAAGTCTGTTATGAGTTACTAAAGTGTGAGTTCATACATACCTTCCTTGCTTAGTAGAATAATAGAATACAGTACTGTAGAAATAACTTGGTTGGTACTCCTAAGTATGGTTAAAGTAAAGTTTTTTCTTTCATTATAGTAATCTCTGTCACCCTCCTCATTTTAGAAGCTTCTCGCTTGTGATAGAAAGCGATGGTGGTACATTCCAGCTCAAAAGTATGCATTTCTAGACAGCTGAAGGAAAAATTCATTCTGAACCTCTGAACACTAATGATTTTGAACTAACTTAAAATCCTTCCATACCTTCCTTGTAAATATTGGAAGTTCTTATTATTCAGCAGGCAAAAAATAGATTTAGACATTATGGTTTGGATTATTCTCACCTGACTTTAGATGACTATAGTTTAGTTAGGTACAGGTGAGCTAGAAGCCTTTTATAATTACTGAAGAAAAACATACTTCGCTACAGTGTGATTGATCAGACCTTTACATAAACATAGGAAGAGATTATTTATGTCCTAGAATGTTTCAGGTCTATAGATTCTGAAGGATGTTTAGCCCAGTTGTGAGTATCTGTGTTTTACAAATCTAATTATTAGGTCAGGTAAGGATTCACAAAACGCATATGAGCACACACACATGAGCAAACTTTATCACAGTTCCCTTTAAAGAACAAAATTCTGAAATTTAAAACAATTTAAACCAGTAATAATTCTAAAAACATAATTCTGCCGACTTTTCCCATCTGTTATTACTACACTTCAGCGAATTCTAATAAAAGCATTATAGAGGAAATCTTTTGCTGCTTTTATAGATAGGACTCTGGCTTGCTACTCCATGTGGAGGTAGCACCACTCTCTACAGTAGTAGACAGAGTACTGAATTTGATGACAAAGAACATAAAAATATTCATTAAATAAGAAACAGATGCTAGAAGGAAATGATTATGGTAACTGAATATAATACTTAATTATTTTAACCTTTAATAAAAAGCATTGTAAGTTAATGACAGATTTTTAAATTCTAACTCCAGGAATTTATTTAAAGAATGGAAGTGAACACAGACAACACTGAAGAAAGTGTACTTACATTCCAAAGCCAAGGAATGTAAAACTTGCTGCTCCTTACACTAATGATGGTTTACAAACAGTTACACACATATATATATATATACACATAAAATATACACTATGTTTTATGATTAGGTAAAGAAGTGTATCTATAAATGCATGTAGTTTATCAAATACATTCATTTTACTTTGATAAATTTTGCTCCTTCATTTTTTGACTTATTTTGGTATTGATGACACATAATGTATGATGCTATTGTTTCAAATAGACTTTATTTTGTATAAATACATAAATGGAAATTTCTTTAGTCACTATTACTGATATTAGTGAATATTACTCATTTCGCCATTTGCCAGAATGGAAGCCTGGACTTCGTGTGTATATAAACGTATATTAAAATAGCAGTCTTACATCCAACATAAACTCCATACAACTTTTCATTCTCTACTTATAGTTAAGATATGTATATATTTTAATCTTAGAACATCCTGAACTGTTTCCTTTACGAAACAAAAAATACCATCTGTTGCGAGAATGCACATGAAAGCATATTCAGATTTTAATTATACATCTTGTGGCAAAATGCATTCAGGAATGGGTCTAGGGACAGACATATAAAATATCCCAAAACCAGACAGCAATGATTTCTTCTTCATTACTTTGTTTCTGTAAATGAAAATGTGTGAGCTTGGGATTTGTAAAATCTATGACTATCACCGCTTTTTTCAAGTTATAAGGAAAAATATTTGCAATACACTAAAACTTCACATGGTAGCAAGTCAGTAATTGAATTTAATTAGATTTACAGATCAGTCAATGCTTCCACTATGAAAAGACATGTTTTCAGGTACTCAAAAATTTCCTAAAGAGGAATGACCTAAAGACCAAGAAGACAAAAAATAATCACAGTAATATTGGGACAAATTTTAAAAGGCACATGTGACAAATAATATGAGAAAAGTGATAAATAAAAATAGAAATGCTTAACTTCTCTAGGTGAGTGACATTCCCCTTACTAATTAAAATCTGGTTTTTTATTATTGACTGAATAAGTGTTAAGAACTAAAGAAAGTCATCTGTTCAATCTTTTATTATGATCATAATTTAGTGAAAAGACCTTTCAGTCTCTTTTACGTTCTCATTGCTTCCTATGGAAAACTCTACTTTAAATTTCACATAGTAACACATTTCCTAATATCTTAATTTAGAAGAGCTTTTATTCAATTATACCAATAAATCGCCAGGGTTTAATGTTTAACTCTATTTTCTCATTTTTTTTACTCCAAGAAATCTGTATTTTTATACATTTAATGTATGTTTCTACACATTCATGTTCAACAATCCTGACATTTACACTAACTGAAGTCAAGAAAACACAATCTAATGTATATCACATAAAAACACAGAATCTAAATTTATATATAGAATTTTTTAAAAGTTCTACATACGTTCTTGTCACATCTTGTTCAATCATTGCTCGAAGCTCTTTATCCTGGAAGAATTTGTTCCAAAGACTCTGAAATAAGAGAAAATAATTGTATGAAACAGAAACTTGTACTAATGCTTAAGGCTTATACACTTATACATCGGCAAAGTACTGTACAAACATTAAGTAATTAATCATCAACATTCCTGGTAGATAGGTATATCAATATTTTATGGGTGAAAAAGAATGCTGGTGACCAGCCCAACATATCCAAGAAAGTCAGTTCAGATCAGAGTTGAAAACATTCGAGCTCCTGGATCCTTGTTCTAGTCTCACTCCATTTGCTCACCGGATGGATGCAGTTGTGTGAGTTACTTGTTAGAGGTCTATGAAGAATACTTAGAAAGGCAAAGTAAATTCAAATTTACCAGATCCAGCAGCAAAACTGAAAAAAAAATTCAGTAGTTCACTCACTCAAAAAAGGTCTGTATTACTGTCCTGTACTACATTTCTCCTATAATGTACGGACTCTAATTGGAAGCTGCTATAATTTCTATGCTTAGAATTTGTTTGGAAGTAAGCTAGTTTGTAGTAGTGAAAGCAAAATCAAATAAGGAATGTATGATGATCAAATACCTTTTAATGAAAATGATGTAATTCTAATGGTACATATACACAGATCAAGACTGGCCATTCTAACAAAGTTCTCATGGGAGAAACCAGGGTATTTAAAGCTCACCATCAACATCAAATACATAAATAAATTAATAAGTTTGAAGTAGGTTTAGCTTCTTCTGTATCTGTGCTTATGACCATTTCCATTCTCCTTTTTTGGTTTCCATGCCTTGTTTGCCAGTGTTTTGCAGAAGCTAACCTGAAAGAAGTCAGCAAATGTTGTGTGCACACTCTAGAAAAAGGTATTGTAGTCTGTTCTTCATTGTAAAGAGACTGTATCTTGGCCATATTGATCAAAATACAGAAGGAACAAAATGTATAGCAGTCTTTTAATGCAGGTTAGTTTTCAGATAGCAGAAGCACCATTGAATGAAATACCATACAAAAAGAGTGGCTACAATACTTCCAGAATTTCTTGCTCCCCTATAAACAACTCAGTCATTGTAGCTAATGCTCCACGGAAAGAAAAGTAAATTAATGTTATCTAGCAGACAGAAAGTAAAATAACAAAAGAGAAAATGTTAATTAGCTTCTATATTTGTGTTACAAACTATGAAAAAAACCCAGACTCTAAAATTATTTATATCTTTGACAATATCTTACATAGAACTAGTATCTTTTTAACTTGCAGCTCCTTTCGTGCAATCACACTTTGAAAGCCTGATGCCCTGGCTCCCACCCCTGTTCCATCAGGGCAAAGGACCAAGAAAACATAATCTGCATTGCAAAAAGGAAACAAAACCATGGACGCTGAAAAGGTACAACATTAAGTCACAGCAGAGGCTCAAAGATATTTCACTCTTCATTCCTATGCCTGATTTGGCCTGTGGCTTTGTTTTATAGACTAACCACCTGCCACATACTCTGACATGTTAACTTTTGTCTTCTATCACCTAAAGACATCGTAGGTAGAAAGAAGGTTGTGTCACAATATAATCACAAACTACAACAGAAACATTTTAAGTCTTATACATTGGATACAAATTTCTGCCCAGATGGATATGAGAATGTTTTGATGGCATGCACAGTCATACCGACCACAGAGCCACCAATGTGCCTATGATCAATACTTCCATGTTTCAACAAGTAAATTTCTCTCTCCTCCTATATTAAACAGGAAGCAGAGCACCACATTAAATACAAACAAAATATGGGCTTCCATTTGTGAACAAAATGGAAGTACAAGTAGTGCCACAAAAGATATCTGACAAGTGTATCCAGGTGTAAATCTCTAAACCGTAGCCAAACAAATTATTTTCATGGTATTAAGTTCTTTTGAAAATTTGATAAAGGAGAATTTTCAAAAGCAGTAACATACATAACAGAAAAGCTTAAAGATACGTTCTATATAATACTTAGGAGCTTTTCAGGTATAACAAACTGCAGCATAAAGACAGTGAAAAACAAACAAAAAAAAGTTGCCTAAAACTTAGCTCCCACATCTACATGTAAGCTCTCCTCAAAGTGTCATAACTTCAAAAATACCAAGCTACTAGGAAGTCCTATTAATTTCAATGACAGTTGGATGCTCTGCACTTAATGACAGTCAGGTCAAATACTTTTACCCCATTTTCCGTATTTCTTTAAAATCTGGATCTTTCATTCTGCATCTGGCTGCTTTCTGATTAGAAAATAAAGTTTTTGTTTCTTTTAACTATAAAGAAAAAGAATTAAAAACCTTGGAAGAAATGCGTATGTTGCAGCCTGGTACTTTACACATTAACTCAGCATGTATACAACTCAGATGTACAACTCTATTTTTTACTGGAGAAAAACTTCCAAGGCTGAACAGAGGAGGGTTCTTCAGTATTTGCTGTTATGAGCATTCCCTTCATTTTGACTGTTTAAACACTGCTTCAACTAGAGCTATTTTACTTAAAAAATGAAAACACACAGTGAAAAAAAAAACATATCAGTTACATAAAAGATATGCTGTGAAACTGAAATTCTAGTCCAGCAGTGAATTTTTTTTTTTTTTCATCACAGCCTTCCCTGCGATAAGCCCTGAAAATTCAGAATATTAACCTGGAAATAAGCATTTCTGGTTGTTCAGCAGAGCCTGTGAACCAATTGTTAACACAAGTCAGTTTGGAAATTTAAGAGGAAGATTTTAGAATCTGCCATTTTGCCTTCTTCATCAAGAATTCATGTGTGTCAGTATGATGATGAGAATTTTAGTAGCACATGTGTTGATAGAACCAAGGGTCAACTTACCCCCTCATCTTGAGAGAGTGGGTTGTTGATTATCAGATCTTGCTGTCCTGCTTTCCGAGGATTTGTAATGTGCTGGGGAAAAAGAGAAAAAAATCAAATCCTCCTCTGTTATACTGTAAGTATTAATACCTTTAGCTTATAGCAACCTTCCAATACCTAAAGGGAGTCTACAGAAAAGATGGGGAGGGACTCTTTATCAGGGAGTGTAGTGTTAGGACAAAGTGTAACAGTTTTAAACAGAAAGAAGGTAGATTTAGATTAGATATAAGGAAGAAATTCTTCACAGTGAGGGTGATGAGACACTGGCACAGATTGCCCAGAGACGTTGTAAATGCCCCCTCCCTGGAAGAGTTCAAGGCCATGTTGGATGGGGATTTGAGCATCCTGGCCTAGTGGAGGGCCATGGTGGGGGGGGTGGAGCTACATGATATTTACAGTCCCTTCCAACCCAAATCATTCTATGGTTTTACGATCTATGTCAAAGCATGAGAATAGAGAACCTATTCTATACCAACTTACAATTTCTTTGATCTTATTGTAAGAAGTTCTTAAGTCTGAAGTGGTTTTAATCCATTGACTTCTGTCTTGGGGAAGAACCTCCAGAAATAACTATCGACAAACCAAAATAAATCCATTAGGTTTCATCATAACTAACATAATAGATTTTCATATAAATCCTACTGGACAGCACAAACCATCTCAGAAAGGAGAGACAAGTACTCTACACATAAGAAAGCAAATACCTATAAAACAGTCCTGTCTTTAGTACTTTCAAGGCAATAAATAAGAAGCTAGAAACAAAAGTTCTACAATATGAAATAAAGCATTAAAAACAACTGAAGTCACAAACTCAAGCTTTGTAAACTGTCACAACTTCAATGAAGTTATTTAGACTTCCAAGGTAGAAACAAAATGCAAAGAGATGACAATAAATATACAAAACTTGAAGTCATTTACATAACACTGATGAGCTAATGAAATATGCTTAAAACCAAACATGAATACAGAGCAGAAACTAAGCACACTGAGATACACCCTACCCAAGAAATGTGGAAAGGGAAAATCTTAATCTATAGAAAAGAATCATGCTCTAGAATTCTATAGATAGTTAAAAGAGTCGATTTTGCAAAAAGTCCTTGAGAATGCCTACATCTCAGTTTAAAAAAGGGTTAGCAAGACATATCTGTTGTAAAATACTATTTAATTGCATTTAAACAAGGAAAAAAAAAACCTGAAATATTTTCTGGCTTTTAAAATGTTTTTATTTACACATTTTAAAGTGTTAAGAAACAGTAAATACTGACAAACAAAAAACATTCCCAAATTACTGAAAAAACTGAAGATTTCATAACTTAACAAAACCATAGATAATGTTTTTAAAAGAGGCAGTCTAAAGCAGAACCCTAAGCCATCCTGGGACATGCAAAGAAACCCAGCCTTATTTCTAAACTAAAACCATTCCGTGATTTAATTATCCCTTGAACAGTGAGGGACTTCATTCTTTTGTTAGTTTAGGGCTTTCAGTTAAGGCCTTCTAATTTAGAGGCTCAAGAAGAAGCAGACTGGTAAAATAATACTTTGGCCTATATTCATCTGGCCTCCTGAAGAAAGTATTTTAATTAACTTTCAATTTTTTCAGTGCTACATATATTTCAAATTTCAATTTTCATATTTATTTCATTCATATACGCAGACTATTTTAATTTTATTTTTACGGGTCTTTGTGTCAAGGTAAAGCTTAAGAATTCAAAGTGAGGTAATTTAAATTATCAGTGCTAACTTATGTAAACTCTACAAGGGAAAATGTTCACTACTACCATAGTTAGCACAGTACAGAAGACCTGGTGACATTGCAAAGAAATTCTTTTGGACTTTATATAGCACGTCAGTATTACTTTGCTTTCTTTCTCTCTTTCTTCCCCTGTAACTTTAAAAAACATGGTAAGAGATCTCTAAGGACCTGTTGTGTTGGAAGACACTCTCTCTCCAATCACCAAGAGGGATTGGTCTTCATTTTCTCATTTCACTGGGAAAAGCTTCTAGCAGAAGCATCAGACTGATGATAAAAGAGTCCTAAGTTCCACAAAACATATATTGTGAGACAAACTTCTATTTTTCTTTCCAGTGCATAACTTCACTACACAGAAACTGAGAGGAGAGATGGCTGTGTGGCACTCAATTCTAAACACACCACCCAGTATAAAGATATTCTTCCCTAGGAATGTTTTGCTATCACCCGCAATTCAGCTTTAAGGCAACTCAATATGATTAGCAAATGTCCTATGAATTACAAAAATGAGTAGGAAAACATTGGGATGAAGTCTCTCGGAAAATTCATGATTCTTTGCATCAATAATCTTCCAGCGCATCAGGTAATGTGTTGATATATTGCAACCACAAACTGTAAATAAATATTTTCTCTTCTTACCTTCCAGCAAACACTACGGAACCTGCTGCTTCTCAGCTGCCCATTAATCCCCTTCAGCCGTATAGTTGCCAAGTAATTGTTGTTTACAAATAGTTCTTCCCATTCTTTACTGTGTGCAAAAGCAAATGGAATGAACATTAAAACAAAAAAAAAGCCGTAGCTGATTTAAGGACTATATAACACTACACAATTTTGGATAAGCAGAGGAAAGGAACTTTTTAAAAATGTATATATTTAGTTGTGTACCATTTCTAAACGCATGGCTGTCTTTTTGGACACATTTCTTCTTTGGATTTAATGAATATGTAGATCGCTATAATTATGCCAGCTACTGAAATTCATAATGTCTATGGAGGCTATTCCATTTCCTCTAAAATGTTGGTACTGCAGTTCAGTGAATAAACAAGAAAAATGAATATTAATGTAAGCACATTCATGTTTCAGCTGTAGACAAAGAAGTACCTATTCCAAAAATATGCAACAGAAAAGTATACTGTTGACTGTATTAGCTCCTCACGTGACATATTTGCTTAAATGAACCTTCTTTTCTTCTTAATGTCAAGCTGGGCAGTTAAGCATAATAGAAGATGACTTTCTTTAACATTTAGTGCTATTTACTATTGAAATCACTCCTACTTCTTTCTACATGATCAGTTTTAAAATTTTAACAGGTGCTAGGAAATTTAAAAAAACATCAAAAAATTAAAAAGCCTCACTGTATAAACTGTTAAAGGCAAGCTTGAGTACCTTGCAGTACCTATGGCTGACTAGATAAACAACCTAAATATGCCTCCCAGGCATGCAGGCACTAGGGGCCTAACACCTGTGCCTCATTAATATACAAGTAAATCTGCTCTACTGGGAAACAATTGGAAATTAATTGTCCCAAACCATCTACAGAGTTTGAATAAAAGTATTAAATCTATATTTCCCTCACCTTCTACTGAAATTAATCTCAAGAACAGTATAAGCCATTTGATGGTCTTAGTAGCCCAAGACTCACAGACTTTCTGCAAGGACTCTAAAATCCAAAAGGTATTTTTAATGTAAAGAGCCAGGTTATGTGCAAGGAAATGTGTTTCAGATTTATTTTCAATGCATGTCCTTAAGGTGAACATCTTCTCCCACTGTCACACGGAAGACTATTACTTCTCCCTGGGAGACCAAATGAAACCAGACAGAGGGAAACTACTATTGTGACTCCAGGGTAAGATCTCACCAGATTTCCTTTGCTAAGAAGTTATCACAGAATGGGTTATACTAAATACCAAGAGACTATGGTTTTGCAAACTGCCTTAAATATATGCAAGCTAAAGTTAGATATTTTTCAGCCTTTTAAGCTGAGTTGTGAGGGTGAGATTTTTAAGCCTTGTTTTAGATAAAACTTGTTCTGTTTCAGAAAAGTATTACAAGATGCAGTTGCTGTGAACAGTTGGGGAACGTTCTTGGCAAGCCAGGAAATGATGGTCCTGTTACTCTGAGATGGGAGCAAACTCCCGACTCATGCTAGGACCAGAAGCATTGTGTTTGTGACTGCATCATCTTTCAGGTAGGACAGTGTTCTAAAAAAAAACCCCAAAAAATCAACGGGTATTTACTTCTGGGCCTTGATTATTAATTACTTTGAAAAGCGAAGGAACTCTGGATGAGAGCAGACAACTAAAGTAGCCTGAGGGGTAGGGCTGCTTTAGCTTCTGCCAACTGCCAGTGTTTCTAGGTGACCAAAATAGCAGCAAGTAACTCCAATGGTGTGGGGCAGCTTCCTTCCTTCCTGACACATCCCCTGCTCTGTAAGTCAGAAAGACGATCTAGTCATTTCACTTGCTCCCTACCTACCATCCCCACCTTCTGCAGTGAGCTGCCTACAATTGTTTACCATGATTCTGTCTCCTTTAAATACAACGTATGGTATATAGCAGACACAGCTTGAGAAAAATCTGGTCCTTTCTTTCACAGTCATTTATACTTCAATAACTACAGTATATTATGCCTATCTAAATAACCCTCCTGCTTCTATCATGTATAATATTCTTCATTTGCCATTGTAAATTTTGTAGCATCATTGGCCATTATAAGTACTGCCAAGATGCCTCCCTAAGGTAACAATGCTTCAAGAGTGACACATTCCCCTGCGCATCACAACAGGTCAGACTCTGAATCTATTCACATTGTTCTGCAAGAAGACGACATTTCCACAACATCTTTGAAAATGTTGGTATGACAGTTGAGTTAGGAAAAGGTTTCAACCAAGAATAAGAAGTTAAATCTTCAAGTTATTTTTTGCCTCAACTGCTGGGAGTGACTACTACACAGTAATTTCAACACTTACTAAATTGTATTAGTGCAGATACTAAGCTTCGTCCTTTTTTTTCTTTTTTTAATTTGTAATGCAGTTCCAAATTCCAAACACGTTTTGAACAAAATTATATTTAAAACAGCCAAAAGAAATTTGGCAAGATCATATCTCCTCTGCATCTCTCCCTGGCTGCTGGGATCACTAAAAGGAAAAGTTATAAGCAACTTAAAAAAAAAAAAAAAAAAGACTTGGAAGCTGGAATCCGCTTCAGTTTTAGTAGAACTTAATGATATCTAAAATCCTTTCTGAATAGGATTCACTAATTCATTTCTCAAATATTTTGAATGAAGGCTAATAAACTAAGCCTTACAATTCTAAAGACTGTTTCAGTAATGGTAACACTGTGTAATATCAACAAGCTAACAATTCTAAAAGGATAATTTTTTAAATGATATAGTCATACTCTGTAAACTTATACCTATGAGCCTTGTTAACCCAGGCTCACAGAAAACTCATTGGTCAAAGTGAAATGATCATCGGAACTCAAGTCTACTACATCTCATTTGCTTCACTGAAGTGAAAGTCTTCAAGAGCCAATTGGAACCACTTAAACTATGAATAAGCACATGCAATTGTTTTTAATCAAACTAGAAAATTAAATGCATAATCATGTGTTAATACCATCTTCAGAGTGTACAATTAAAACAAAGGCAAATGTTGATGTTAATGTTTTCTGGTTATTTTGGACGTATTTTTAATTTCATACTCTTATTTAAATATCCTGTCCAATATACTATCATACGTACTGTAAAGTGTTCATAATATAAGACCTGCATGAGGAAGAAGTAATTGGATTAATGTTTCTCTAAGAAACTTAATGTCACATGCTATATCTATGCAGTAACTGTCCAATGTAAAATATTTATTGGCATGACTTGGGGACAGATGCATTACTTCAAAGTGGGAAAAATGCTCAATATGTATGAATGAAAAAGCAAGCAAATCAATGGAAGGGATGAAGGTTGCACATTCGTTCTGCAAGGTTTGTTCTGAGTTCTCATCTGTTTCTTTCCATCTTTTGAAACATACATTTATGTCACAACTACAAGAGTTTGAATCTGTATGAAAAAGAATTTCATACTGGGGTCTGCTCTAATGCACACACTTTCTTGTGTGTAAAAAATCAGGTTGATCTCCTAGCAAACCACATATAAGCATATTTATTACTCTCTTTCTAACAGAAAGTGTTTTGTGAACCTAATGCTTGTTAGGACAATTAGAAACATTAGATTTTCAGAGATGAAGGTCCAAATATCTGGACAAGAAATGCCTCTCCCTGTTGACACACAGTACTACATCAACATAATATTTACAACAACATTTAGATAACAAAGAATTATTTCTCAGTTCATTAAAGAATACTGAAATACTATTGAAAGGTGTGAACAATTGCATACATATTTAAGATTTCAACCTAAATCTCAAGCTTATTCCACCCTCTAGACCAATACTGAAGGATAAAATGGATAGTCTCACAGAGATCCAAAGAAAACTCTTGAGCAGTGCTGCTAGCACTGGTAAAATAATTTTTAAACAAAATGGTGTACATGCTCCCAGAAAAGTTAATTTCATTTTTTTTCATACAATTTTTTTTCCATCTTGAGAATGTGCTTTTTAAAATGTGGAGACCCAAACTCAACTCCCCAGAGGCGCTCAATGAAGCAACAGTCTGCTGAACAGGCCATCAGAAAGAAAACAGATTCTCCAATTATTGTGTCATATGTTTTGCAATAGAAGGTCTTTATTAATAGGAGCATCAATAAGTGAATATAATATCTATATTTAAATGGAGGCAACAGTTCTTTTCAAACATACTGCATAAAGCCAAGAAGCATACATAGTTTGTATTATGTATTTTGTCATAAAATCAACAGCTGAGAAAAAAGTGAGGCAACAGCCAGGAATATAATAAAAACAGGATTAAAAACCTGAAAGGTAGTATCAAGTAACAAGCACTAAGTTTCTAAAACAGAACATTTCTGAAACACACAGATTTTTATTTGCTACCCTGAAAATCCACTTGACAGCCCTGATGTGAAGACTTATCAATCTGCTTGGAAAATATATGTATTTTCCTCTGTTTCCCAAACTCCTGCCTCAGGATATGAGGCAGAGTTAACAGCCATGCAAGTGTGAATATGCATGGCTGAGTGGCTGGGAGGCTCAACATTCAAAGGGCAGATTTTTCTAAACAGTTCAGGCTTCATCTACTTTTGTCTGACATGCAGTTAAAAAGGTTTCTGTGAAGAAAGGCAAAATCCCTTTCTTAAGGTAAACATTCCAGCAAAAACTTAAGGTTATTAGCTAGCTATGATCTTTAAGCTACTGCTGAGTTATATAATGTGGGGAACTGAAATAAGGCTGCACTGGCAGCTGGACACTTTGCCAGCACCTCTCCTAACAGCACTGGATCTAATGCAGAACCCTGAGATACTTCATACTCTGAACTGTCCACTTCGCCTTGGTGGTTTCTCGACTAAAGAGACAGGTCTGGCCCTGGGAGAGCACTTCACTTCCAACACTGCAATTGTTCACCTTTCAGAGAAGAATGCTTGTTACAGCCATTGTGAAGACTAACATTCATCAGCTTGTTTTCCTCTATGCACAATTTACAGAATTGTGAAACTAAATGTAGATATTATGCCCAATAATTTTTATTTTTGTATTGTAACTGATTTGCCAATTACAGAGTCAAGGCTTTCTAGATTAAATCTCCCCCAACACCTTTGAAATCCTTTGCATGTATCTATAGAACATCTACTTTCTAGTCCTCTTGATTAGAGTTCCCTTCTGCTATTTTACCCCTTTGTTAATTCATACGCACAGCTAACCAGAGCTCTGTGAATTTTGTGTGTTCACAAGCATACAGCCTTTTTATATGAACATACATACATTCTTTAATAAGAAGGAAAGTTAAGAGCTTCCTGTAGTACGTAACAGAAGTTAAAACTTCAGCTCTACAAATCATCACACTAAAGAATGGATGTTAAAGGGAGAAGGGAGATACTTTTTCCAGGAATATGCCTCAAAATGTCAATGCTTCTGCTTACTCACACCTAACTAGCTAGAGCAGATCTAGAACTGGCATCGTCATGACAATATTTAAAAATATGCACCCAGTTTCAAAACTTGGAAGATTTTATGATGTGCCAGGTGACAAATGCAAAATTCTAGTTCATGTTGTTAATTCCATCTTAACTTTGCAAATCTGCCCATTTTTCCTGCAAAGACATAAGAAAATGAGTACGTGATTCTATGATACAACTTTAGTCTCTTGAACAGACTAGGTTTTATTACCATCATTAAAAACCATGTAGCCTCACTAAAAGCAAGTCTTTGCTCTCTAGATTTATTTCAATTTTACATTATTTTGAGGAATCTCTTTTCTTCAAGCTTCTTTGGAATAAAAATTGTAATTCCTCAAACCTGCCATCTTGCATTCACATTTTACATAGTTGTGTTTTGTTGGGTTTATTGTGGGTTTTTTTATGACTAAAACAAAATCACTCATCAGATGTATTTTGAGCAGCATGTAGGAAAAGAGATACCGGCTTTAAACTTCAGTAGTTCTGTTAAAATGGTGTAGTACACAACTCTTCCATTTAAAATCCCACTGAGCTAGGGGGAGTGCTGAGGTAGTACTCAGCGAAGAACTGATCTTCTCCAGGTTCTCTTGCTGCTAAACTCAGCCAACAACTCACTCCCAGTTCTGTGGCAGATGTTCTTGCTTTTATGTCACTGCATATCTCACAGACTAAAAGCTAATGCCAGCAAGATTAAGATCTTAAAAAATGCACTTTAGCATCAAGAAAAATACAATCTCATTCACCTGTCCATGTTAGTCATGATCCTGCAAAGACAAAATGAGTTCTAAATTTGAAATGAATGACGAGAAATTCACTGCATTACTCAGACCCACTGACCTTCAGAATTCTGAATAAGTATTTCATATTCATTATTGCCAGCTTTTGTGTTAGAAGAAAGAATTGTGAAAAATCTGGGGGCCAAAATGAAAATCACAAGAGCAATTCTGTTAGGTTCCTTACTCTTCTATCAAGTTCACTAAGGGACTAACGGTGCTTACAAAAAAAGGCAACTCTTCACTTAAGAAAAAAAAACGGGGAGAACGAAAAATACATCTGAATTTTTTCCAACTTGACAACCTGATATTTCTGATGTCCTGTGGTATGCTGTGCATGCTACTTAGCTTAGCACTGAGTTTTTGCTTACAAATAAATGTTTTTCACTAATACAGACCTTCTTCTGCTCTTGCCAAAGATGTCTTCTCCTTCTGATTTAGAACAAACTAATTCCATTTTTAGGGTTTTGAGTAATAAGGTTTACAGAATCATAGAATGGTTGAGGTTGGAAGGTACTCTCTACAGGTGACCTGGTCCAATCCCCCAGCTCAAGCAGTGCCACCTACAGCCAGCTGCCCAGCACCATGTCCGGATGGCTTTTGAATATGTCCAAGGAGAGGTAAGCCACAACCTCCCTGGGCAGTGCTTGGTCACCCTCACAATAAAAAAGTACACCTTGATGTTCAGACAGAACCTCATGTGTTACAGTTTGTGCCCATTGCCTTTGGCTTTGCTGCAAGGCACCACTGAAAAGAGCCTGGCTCCATCTCCTTCACACCATCCAGATACTTAGAGATTTTGACAGGATGCTCCTTGAGCTTTCTCTTCTCCAGACTGGTCTCTCAGCCTTTCCTCATAGGAGAAATACTCCAGGCCCTTCATCATTTTAGTGGCCCTTTGCTGCACTCTCTCCAGCATGCCCATCTCTCTTGTACTGGGGAGCCCAGAAGTGGACACAGTACTCCAGATAGAAAGCATAAGGGAAGGATCACCTACTTTGATATACTGGCAACACTCTTCCTAATGCATCCCAAGTTACTATTAGCCTTCTTTGTTGCAAGGGTGCATTGCTGGCTCATGTTCAACTTTACGTCTACCAGGACCCTCAGGTCCTTTTCTGCCAAGCTACTTTCCAGCCCCCAGCACATACTGGTGCCTAGGATTCTTCCTCTCCAGGTACAGGAATTTTCAGTTCACACTGTTGAACTTCATTAAGTTCCTCTCAGCCTATTTCTCCAGTTTGTCAGAGTCTTTCTGGATGGCAGCACAACCATCCTGTGTACAAGCCATCTCTCTCAGTTTTGTGTCACCTGAAAACTTGCTGAGGGTACACTCAGGCCCATCATTGAAATCATTAATGAAGATGCTAAACTATAACTGGACCTAATAATGACACTTGTGGTACACCAGCAGTAACCAGCTGCCTAGACTTTGTGCCACTGATCATAACCCTCTGAGCCAGTTTTCAACCCACTTCACTGTGCTTATCCAGCCCAAACATAAACAACTTGTCTATGAGGATCTTATGGCAGACAGTGTCAAAGGCCTTTCTGAAGTCCAGGTAAACTCTCCTGGTAAACTTTCCTGCTCTCCCCTCATCTACCAGGCCATTCATTTCATTGTAGAAGGGTATCAAGTTGGTCAAGTGTAACTTCCTTGTGGTACATCCATGCTGACTCCTGATGAACGTTCTTGTACTTCATGTGCCTGGAAATGATTCCCAGGATTAGCTGCTCCATCACCTACCCAAGGACCAATGTGAGGATGACAGGCCTAGTTCCCTGGGTCTTCCTTCTTAACCTTACTGAAGATAGGAGTGACATTTGCTTCCCTCCAGTCCGCAGTAACCTCTCCCAAATTGTTGTGATAGTTCAAAGATTCTTGGGAGTGGAAAAATAAAGGAAATTCATAATGAAAACCACTTCAAACATTACTAAGGGAAAATATGGAATCAGCTGAATATGGTGTCCATGGTATACATTCTAATTTTCACGTACAACAGAATAAACCAATATTTTCTCTTTTATTCCATGGATGTTAGAAAGAAACAACCAGCCTGTCAGAGTTCAAGGTGCATCTGGATGATGGTCTTAGTCATATTGTTTAGTTTTAGGTAACCCTACGAGAAGCAGGGAGTTGGACTTGTTGATCCTATGACACCCTTTCCATTTGAGATACTCTATGATTCTCCTTTCTATGGCCTCACTTCATGTACTAGGTCTTTCTTTTATCCTACCAACCCATTAAAAAGCATTCTGCCAATAAAAGATATTGGTACCCAATCCTACCTTTCCTATTCTCTGTTGAAAGCTCTAAGTAAATTTGTTAAATTTGCTTTCCCTGTTTTCTAAGGGATCACACTGCATACAAACAGAAAGCAAGGCTGTATTGTAATTTCTATTTCTTTGGAAAGTAACATAATTTTATCAGGAAAAGTTAAAAAAATCCACAATTTATGTATGTGGAAATGTTTGGATCTGTATATATATATACTGCATATAGGGTTTTAATTCCTTAATGACAACTGATTCTTCCTTGTCTTATGATATCCTTCACAAATTCCTTAGGACACCAGGAAAGGAGTGCAGAGGGGATCAGTTGTGAAAGAAAGAAGTCAATTACAGAGTTCGACAAGATGGAGCTGGAAATTATATACACGGGTTCTTGAACAGGAAAAGAAAGGAAAGGAATTTTGAAAGAATTCAGAGAAAACCAGGAATCTTCTAAGCGCTCAGTAAGTATGACTGTGATCCTCTTGGAATTGTAGAAAAAAAGGTGTCAGAGGAAACCTGTGATCAGTGCAAAGAGTCACTTTCTCTTGCTGGAAAGACAAGATTTCCAAGCTGGAATTGCTAACACCTTCACAAATATGGACAAAACGGCACAGAGTACCATGTCCAGAGAAAAATTATTAGCACATTCAGAACGTAATCTTTCAGAAGAATCAAAAAATTCAAGAAGGTTTACAGACTCTCAGACAAAATTAACTTGTACTGAAAAGGCATCTTTGCACATAAATGCAATAGACCAAAACAGCATCTAGCAAATGTTTCCAGCTAAGACAAAACAAACATGGATGCCAGTTTTACTACTTCCTTGTGGAAAGAGGGGAAGGATGCAAGTGCTGAGAATTCTCCTTACAGAGTGGAAGTGCAGTGCCACTTCACTGCTTTGCTTTCTATTCCCAAATTTTTGTCTCCCAAAAAATTTGAAAAATGCAGTAGAAACAAGCTTGTTTTTTACAGGTCTTGATTATGTGTGGACATAAAGTGGACAAAGTTAGGAAAAATAGGTCATAATTAAACAAGGGTTTCTTAAAAAAGAAACAATAAAGAAACCTCACCTGTGTAGGAAGAAAACTAAATAAGCTTGTGTAGATGGAAAAGGGCTGCTTCCTGACACATTAAGACAAGAGTTTTCGACAAGGTGGAGGTATGTAACTTGCCTATATCTCCACATGTTTAACATATAAGGACAGAGGCCATTTCTGGCTCAGCTGCCAAGAACAGGCACAGGTCAAAGAGGACTAAAAGTAGTTTCACTACCCACTTTTGGAAGGGGGTAGAAACAAGGAGGAACAGCTTGCACCCCTTGCCATCTTTCTTCTGTATGCTCAGTATCAGTCCTGCGGTTGTTGGCTGGCACACAAGAAACATGCCTCAGCCAGCAGGACCACATTGCCTTTTTGCAGTAAGAAAGAAAACATCTGGCAAGCAGAATCTCTAAGTAGTCAGGGGAAGAAAACAGAATATGAAAGTCTTTCTTACACTAGATCTTCTGCTTATTTGAAATATCAGAAGGAGGAATATACATTGTCTATGCAACCCACAACTCTGAGCAATCATCACTTCTCATAGAGTTTAAGCCACACAGGCAAGAACTTTATCATAATACCTGGGGTAGAAATTAAACTTCTACACAAGTGCAGAGATGTATTAGGAAATTATCCAGCATAGTAGTCATGGGCCTCTGAATCATAAAGTAAGTTAACAATACAAATATGAAAAGTGAGCTTTTTTTAGGCTATATATTTATTAGAAGCAGTATTAATGTATGAATCCACCTTGGAAGAAAATAAGTGTCCTTGAGATGTTAGATTCTATCAGCCAAATTGAATATCTGCATCAATGGCTCTCCCTAAAAGTCATAATTAGGTCATTAAAATATATTTAGAAAAATAGCCTGTAAAATAAAGTTAAAAAATACTCACCTTCATTTTATTTCATAGGTCACTGTTATACCATCTAATAAGATAATTAAAAACATGCAAGCAGCTGGTACTGAGGCTAAACAGATTAATGTAATAGTCTGTAGTCATATGTGCTGGCAAGGGGTTCACCTCTTTGGCGAGGAGAAGGTCAGCTGCCCTTGGGAAGGCACGAGAAAGACAGTATTTCTACTTTCCAGTGGCACTGCATTGCAGATACTGAATCTAGAGACCCAGACCAATTTTTCTTTTCCTTTTGGTGATGTTCGGCCAATTTACAAATCCAGAAAAGGCTTTACCAATAACAGTAAAATATTAGAGTGAAGATCAAATATTTTCCTCAAGTTTCTTATGCTTTAAAGATGAAAGTTACTGTATGTCTAAATCTGTGTTCAAATTTTTCTAATAGTCAACTTCTAACTTTTATGACATGGTTCTAGGAAATCATTTTCACAGTTTCTTGTTAGTAAAGCTTCTTCCCAACTACACAAAGAATACTTCCATCAGATCCTGCAGACCAACTAGAAAATTCTCTTTGACTTGACAGGACACATTCACAAACTCACAGAATATTTAGAAATATGTGCCAGTCACATGTGCTTTTCACTTAGATTATTTACAAGCTTTATGACCTAAAGGGAAATGCTCACTGTCTGAAAATAAGCAGCATTAACACTGTGTCATGATCAACACAAGCAAGAGTAACAAACTCTAAGGTGACATCATCATATTAAAAATAAAACTATACATATAGTTCTGGAGGATCATAAATATATCACAGGACAATGATCTGATATCCTTTATTAACACAAACACACACACAGAGAGTCTTGTAATGGATAGTGTAAAATTGTCCTTTAAAAGAGAATGTGTAGGAATCAAGTAACACCCTCCTGCTTCCCCATATTGTGGTAAAACCAATATGCTCTTAAGAGCATTTTAATAGCAAAACATATTCACATTCAAATACTTTTTAACATTTGGATTTACCTCATCTAAATGAATTGTAAAGAGACTGCTCCTGATAAAACATAATGCAGCTTTTGATTAATGAAAAATTTCCAGTAGAATTTTGCATATATTATCCTTCTGCAACCATGACATCTACCATGATCCAAAGATACTTTTGCCTCTTTTAGGGCAAAAATTCATGCCTCAGTCTTTTTTTAAATAGAATAGACTGAAACAATTTAGGTAAACAAGACTATCATCAGTTTTACCAAATTACTAACTTACTGAAACAATATTAATTGTCAGTATCCTAAAATAAGGCTAAATGTCTAATGACTCCTTAAAGAAATAACAATCATTTACCATTGTTACCTTTCAAGGTAGTTTAAGATTTACTTTTCATCTTTCATAAGGTATTAGCTGCTTATTTTTACTTAACATGCAGCCTGGAACTGTAACTATCAGCACAATATTCAACCCAACCAGCAAATTTAAAGCCAGTCTCATTATACGATGGGATTTTTCTTGTCACTGAGCAGAAAATATTAATTTTGCACCTCAAACACTGTATTACTACTTAATAATGGTGCTAGCTTGCCAACTATTAAAAGTCAGAGGTTTCTTTTACACACACATACATATATATATACACACATACACACACACCACCACTCCATATATGTATATATATACTTTACTATCTTGCTTAATCTTCTTGCCACTAATTATAACAATAAAACTCTGGTAGTGGTATATGGGACTGCTTTTAAAATATTAATTAACTTTGATTTTATAAGTTGGGCTGTAAGCCTCTCTGAAAAAATACAATTATTATTCAGTGAAAGTCATAACCAACATTGTATTTATTATATGCACTTTGGACTAAGGAATACAGAAATACAAAGACCAGATTTAACCTCCACTTTTTTGTGGAGCAATAAAGATGGCTGAGAATTCAGTACGGTTTAGGCTGATTTAATTAAACTGGTACCATGCCCTGTCCTCCCACTTACTTCCAGATGTCCATACTAGCTACTTTCCTTGCCTTGGCGCCAATAGCCATCTGAACCTTTGGCATGGGGACACTGTGAAAAAAATAATAAGAAAGCTCTCCCTACAAAGAATGAACACACTGGGTTAGGGTTAGCTTCCTGGACTGGCTCACTGAGAGATGGAGCACTATTGCATGAGTGGAGAAGGGTTAGGAAGAAAGGCTCTGAACCCAGTCCCAAAGCATACACTCTTGTAGAACCAAAGCCTAGTTAAAGCTGGCTGCTTCTTCAAGTGTTATATCTTGGCAGGTACAACAGCTGGGGCTCCTGAGTTAATGACTTTCAGGAATAAGTGTCCTGGAATTAATGGCAGAGAGAACTCTTAACTTCTTGCTTGGTGATCTAGCTAAATTCTATCTTGTCTCTTTTTCAGAGACTGCTTCATGGTCTCTGTATGTGCATACATTTCCCACCTAAAAAACATCAAGAGTATTCTGGGACGTATTTTTGAGCCCTTCTTTTAACTTGCAGTTGCATGCATTAAAGAACACAAATACAACAAGAAATTGTGTCAGCCAGAACTGTAAAATGGATCTGCTAATGTATATTTCTCAAAGTGAACATGCTAACTACCCTCAAAGAATTTTATATCATCACAAAGTAGGCTTCATTAGAGCAGACTTACTAGGATACAGTAAATTGGAAGGATTTGTAAATCAAACCTTCCCTGTCCCACTGGGTCCCTGCAAGCACACCCTTTTTTCCAACCTTGGTCTCAGTCCAGAAGCTTCCTCTGGGTGTTTGAATCGGAACAAGCTCTTTGTTGTTCTGTCTAGCTCCTTACAAAAAGTCTTTCTTCTCAACATCCTCAAGACTGGGATGTCTGTTCCCTACTCTCTTCAGCAATCTCTCAGTCATAAGTTTGCAGCAGGTTCTACAGGCATTGTGTCCCTTCATGCCACCCCGCTCCTGAAGACTCCTCATGCCTGCAGGATGGTGCAATACTCCCCACCCACCCAGCTGCAACCAAGACAAGGCAAACAGGCAGGTTCCTCCTGCCTGCCTACACCTCTTTGAAGTACAGATTCCAGTAAACTACGAACAAAAAAATGAAGAAGATGCCATCCATCATCATTCACTAAATGAATTCAAAATAATAATGAGGTAAGCTCGGTTTATTTTACCATACTTAATCATCAAAATCAGACTCAGTCATTGTGATTAGCACAGATCTTACTGTTAACTTACAAGTCACAAGGACAGTGCT
This sequence comes from Actenoides lindsayi, assembly GCA_025331215.1. Lineage (NCBI taxonomy): Eukaryota > Metazoa > Chordata > Aves > Coraciiformes > Alcedinidae > Actenoides > Actenoides lindsayi. Next base: position 74,567 of record WTSP01017594.1, read on the forward strand.
TTTGCATTTGTAGCCGAGGCAGTATTTTGCTGGCTGAAAGATGGAACTACAGATCTGCTGATTACCCTTCTGTGCTTTCAAGTACAAGACACCCTCTGGTATGTATCCAAGCAAGACTCAAGCTTAGTGACAGTGCTGCAAAAATTTACTCAATATCATGTCTCTTTAACTAGTATTTACTATCAACAGAATTGAAATATGATTTTCCTGTCAGAAAACCTCAATTTAACAAATCCTGGCTTTGGTTTCTGACCTGAAGTAATGAGCAAATAAGAGTTCCATGTGTTTAATTACTTTGAAAACAATTAGAAAGGTGATTCCTGGTCAGTTAAATCTTTAAACAACACATAGTTGAGCTGCTCTAAGTTTAGGTGAGAATTTCTACTTTACTGCATACTTTTTTTGGGGGGGGGGGGGGGGGGGGGGGAAAAAAAAACCCAAAAACCTTTAAAAAAAAATGGGTTTTAAAAACCCCCACACCTTCCTTAGTTTT
>WTSP01017594.1:75159-115493 GCA_025331215.1 Actenoides lindsayi
GTCGTCCTTGCCTGCTGCTTGGTTTTGCCTCTTGTCGTGCGTCTGGCTGGTGCAGGGGGATGGGGGGGGATGGTGTGTTTTGGTTGGTGGGGTGGTGGGTGGGGGGGGGGGGGGGGGGGCAACGTTGGTGATGCTGCTCAAGGAACATTTTCCTGTCAGAGCTAAGTTAGCCCTGCCACGGCGAGCGTTCCCATGCCTGGCTCGGTCCCAAGAGACTGTCAACATTTCTGGTTGTCATGGGGTTGTTAACTCACTTTCCTGTGTCTGCTTTTCTATCTACCACTCCGGCCCACGCTTGCTGTGTTCTGTCTTCACACCTCGTCTCGTCCTGCATCTCATGCCGCAGTCCTTTATCCCGGCAGCCCAGAAGTTTGTCTCACCACTCATTTCCATACTTTGCTCTACTGCCACTTTTCCAAAGCTGTTTCTAGGTGGCTGATATAACCATCCTCATCCTTTTAAGATTAATTCGGAGCTTGGGTAGAAACCTCCATTAGAGTTCTGTGTTAGTTGGCTTTTCTACCTTAGCTGAAACTGGCCTAACACCAATTGAGGAGTTGGTTTTGACTTCTCAGGTGAGCATCTTCACCCATCAGAGCTTTGAACTGAAAGTGATTTCCAGTGAGTTTCCAGCTCCTAATTACATTCTGTTCCAAAATGTCTTAATTTAAAGGGCTATTTTAGCAACCAGCAGTTCTTTTGGCACAAAGAGGCTAACTTGTTGTTCAAAACTGTAACTGCACAGTGGCCATCATCAGTCCAGCACCTCAGAGAGCAGTGGGAAAAAAAGCCATGGTGGCCTGCATGCTAGGCAGGATTCAGGTATACCTTGATTTGGACCAAAATCCACTTTTTTTGCCCCCCCTCCCCCAATATGCTTGACCCTGACATACATTCCCCAGTACAAAGACTACTCATTCAGGCAGATTCCTGCCAGTCCATCAATCATTATGAGAGGGCTGAAATGCCAAATTGTACCGGATACAATTTTGAGAACAGATAGTCACTTTGCCTGGTGAAGCATTCAGATGCTGCAAAATGACAAATTGTGTTTATTTTCACATTGTCAAAATGTGCTTTTTTTTCCCTGTGTTGGCACAATTGGAATCAAGTTTCCCTTAAGGGATAGTTTGGTTTTTATCCATCTGGTTTCCCTTACTTCAGTAAGTCATCAGTTCTCCCTCATTAACATGGTGATCAACCAGGGCTTGATGGTTCCACCTCTTACTATCACAGCATGTCTATAAAGCCTGTACCACGGCTTGTCACTACCTGGGGGAGGAAATATAAGGAAATGGACATTCATGACTCTTCAAAGTTCCTCCTGAGTTTGTAATTTGAGACATAGTCATGGTCACGTCTGGGGAATGGATACGGCTCTTGAACTAGATGAAACATACCCAGGACAAAGCGTGATGCTTTGTCCCCTGTATCTGCGACTTTTGTAAATGTGCAGCCTTGAGCTACCGTCTTCTCATTCTTAACAGCTACTTTTAGAACCTCTTAAACTGCTGGGTTTTTTACATTCCCAAAACAGCCTCATTTCAAGGTCCGCAGTTGTCGTACACAAGTCTAAAATTTAAGAAACAACTCTCCAGAATGAGGACCCGGGTAATCCTTGGGGATGTTTGGCTGTCTGCTTCTCAAAGAAAAATTTTTTATATCATTACTGTTTTTCAGTGCCCAGACATTTTTAGGGAGAGGTTTAATGCTGCATGGTGTTACTCTGCAAAACTCCCACAGAGGTACAAGTCACCACATTATTTGCAGCAGTACATCCATAGTTAAGAACAAGCAGTAATGCTAATTTATTCATAAGATGTACTCAAAATAAAATTGGCTTCTAGTTAAACACAGTCTGTAATGTGCATGTTCCATGTTAAAGGAGAACCTTTTACCGATTGCAAGGTAAAATTGAAATCTACCTTGGAAAAATTCCCATTTATTAAAAAAAAAAATAATAAAATCAGACACAAATAGCTGTGAAGAGTTTGGGGAGTTATTGGAAGGCTTTCTTACAAAAGCAAAAATCTTCCCATCACTGCTTTACTCTTAAAATACTGAGTTTCAATAAAACACCAGCAGGAAAGTTTTCACCTCTGAGAAGAATTAGATTTTTAAAAGGAAATGACTTAATGAGACTACAGATTGCAACACCGTTTTACTATTGATTTTCTTCCTAACAAAGATTTCTAATGTACTTGCAGATCTCATCATTTCTGACAATGAACTCCTGGAGCAATCAACACCTCTGTTTCCCAAAAAGTGCACTGAAAACAAGTCAGCTCGTCTGTGGCACAAAGAGTTCCCAGGTCTTTGCTTCAGTTTGCTGAAATTTGCTCAGTCATTTTGAGAGTACCATTTACCAAGCTGAAGGAAAGGGGGACTTCTCATTTTGTCTTCCTCTCTCATCTGAGCATTGGCCAAAGGCAGGCACTGACTTTATAGGAGATGCACAAGCCAAAAAAATTCCTGGAACCCCATAGCTTGTCAAGCAGTGATTTTGGAAAGACTGGATGTGAATTGATCTAATGAGTAAAGAAAGAAGAGCGGTGAAAACCCAAAAAATCAAACACGGAAGTCTTGAGCTAACAGTATGAAAAAAAATGGAACGCTGACTCCTTTTAGACAGTTACAAACCTTGACTAACTTAACAGTCCAAACTAAAATATTTGTCCATCTCATTTCCTCCTCAGGTTTATCACAGTAGTTTCTCTCATTTGATCTCAAATGATGCTGTAAACTGCAGAGTGGAACTGCCTGCTGTAGCTAGCTTACACTCCTTGGTGCTCAGCATGCCTACATACAGCATGGACTGGAGGTGTTCTCACACTGCAGGTAATGAGTATATAAGAAGACTGGTTACCTTAAATAAGCCCTCACGAGCCAGCTGAAGACACCTAAATGCAAGCACCGGAACATACCTGGAGCCTGGCAGCACCCACCCAAAGATTTTCAGCACCACTAATAATCAGGCTATAACGCTCTCAAATTGTGCAGAGGATTACTAGGAAACCTTTCAGAAAACTCTGGCTCTACATCTCCTGCCTTTTCACCCCTGGTTGAAAGCCCCGGTTTTCAGAGAGCCCTGAGCAGCTGCAGATGAGAGGAGAGGGGAGGGGAAGCAGTGGCAGGAGAGGGAGAAGACATGAAAGCAACACACCCTGGGAAATCCGATGATAACCCAGCTTATGAACTTCACTGGACTACCAGTGGGTGCAGAATAAGTTCTACGCATAAGCATCTGCATGATTTAATTGTCACAGGCACACTTATTAGACAAGGGGGGGGGGGGGGGGGGGGGGGAAGGAAAACAAAACCCAAAAACCTTTAAAAATATATAGGCTTTAAAACATCCCGAACTTTCATTAGTTTTCATTAGTTAAGAATTTTGAAAAAGTTTCTCAAATAAAAATCATCCAGAAAACAACTTTTTAGATAACTCCTTAATTAATTCCTTCATGTCCTTAGTCTACTTACTGTTGCAGTTTAGATTGTACAATAGTATTAAAATATATAGACCTGTTCTTTTGCTTTAAATAGATTATGCCCCTTATTATATTCAAAATATTTTAAATTAGAAAATAAATATAAGAAATTACCAACCTGTAAGAAATAAATGTTCCATCAGAATCTGAGGTGTGGTGTGTGCTTCCATTTTCATTTGATCCTCCTAATACAAAAATAAAAGAAAATGCCTTTATTTCAAGACAAACCCTGCTAATAAATAACACAATATTTATGAGAATTACCATTGATTTTATCTTATATGCTAATTTTAGTTTACAATAAAACTTACACAGACAAGTGTCAACTTTACATCCTGAAATTCTTACAGCTGGCAACAGAGACAACTCAGCTCCATGTTCCATTTGGAGTCTGAATGTTCTTAAAATCTGGTATTTAATTTCACTTAAAGTCGTGATTGAGGCCCTTCTCAACTAATCAAATACAATTTACTAGTATAAGATTACAGAGGTATACCATATAAATAGATAAGTTTGATTTTACTAACATTAAGTCAAAGAATGTAAAAGTTCACCTATTTTGTGAAAAATCTTGAGTTGAGTGTATGCTACCAGGTATTTTTTGTCATAGCAAAAGTTCAAAGCTTCTCTGAAACTAACAAACTAACATATCTGCAAAACATGTTGTTTTACATCCTGTGGGCTGTTTATACACAGAACAGTGACATTCACAGAAACCAAGGATTACAAGGAAACCTCTTCCTCTCTATAATAACTACTCCTATTGAAGGATTGTTAAAAGCCAGAAAGAATCATCTGCTTTTCAAAGCAAATTTATTCATGTCTTGTTTTATACTATTTATTCTTGCCCAACCTGTCATTTAGCTTGATAATTTTATGTCCCTGTCTATTTCCTTAATTCATTTACTGATAGTAGTATTGCACATCTTTGTGTCCTCTGTTCTGCTTACTGAAATCAAATTCTTCCAGACTTTTTACTAAATGAGGCTCCTTATTCTGCATCTTGTTTAAATCAGTCCTCCTTATGCATGGAAAAGAAGAGACAGGAGCTGTAGACAGCATACTAAAAGTTTAATAAGTTGATTCTCTGGACAGTGGTTTCCTCTATCAAAAAATCTTGCTCTATGCAGTCTATAGTCATGCCACACCATCTTGCAGTTTCACAGCCATCCTTAATCAACACTCTACATGTTTACTCTCCATATTTATTTACAAGAAGTTTGCAGTTTACAGTAAAAATTCTTGCTAGTAGAATACTGTAGTTCACACTATTTAATGCTTTTTCTTTTCCTCACAAAGGACCAGTCCTGCCTGAATATTCTGTTCATGCTTGTGCTGGATACTACTGTCTTAATATTTTTTCTTCATAAAAACCCATCAGTGCATTCTGTCACTTTGTGGCAAGACAACAAATAAAAATATTGGGTAAGATCAGTTCCAACACAGTTTCTTTCATTAATATCTGCTTTTTTTGTTCATCTTATAATTACTAAACTTTATTAATCCCCTTCCTATTTCAGAATTATGAATGTTTCTCCTGTGGCACTACATCAGATTGTATACTAAGGTCCAGATAAACTTAACATACTACCTTAATGTATATTTTGAAGGGCTAGCAGGTTAGCTAGGCACAATCTCCCACTTAACAAATAACCCATACTAAAAGTTATGCCATTAGCTTTTCTTTTCTCTCTTTTTTTCTTCCTTAAAAACTTCTCTAAAATCCTGCACAGATAATAGTTAATTTTTACAGCTGCTTTGCTACCACATTCCCCCCCCCCCCCAATCTAAGTACAGGTACTACATTTACCCTTCTTCAAATATATGCTATTAGCCATGAACTAAGAGACTAAAAAATTGTTCCATGCAGCAGTAGTTACCAGTATCTTTGACAAACATCTGTGCTGCAAGTCAGATGTTTTGGTCTTTACTGGATGTGCTAATTTATAATATCTACCCAATAGTCCCTTTTGTTTTATTTATTTATTTTAAGGCCTTTGTCTAAACCCCATTTTTTACCAAAAAATTAAAACTTTCTGGTTCAGAGTATACCTGGATTATATGTAATACCATCTGTCCATTTGCACTGCACAATGTTCTAGTTTTCTTCCCAAGAAAGCTTCTATGCATAGTCAAGCAGTATTTTCTTGTTAATTTAAATTCTCTTCTTATGATCTAATTCAACTTAACTTTTGCTAATTGTCACCATAACCCCCCACATTCTGATATCCAGGAGATATCAGACTTTTTTGCAGATCAAGCTGTTTTTCTTCTTCTTTCAGGATCTTTGACATTCCTTAAAAAAATACTTAATAATTCACTTTGGCATAGAACTTACCTTCCAACTGTTTTTTCTCATCTAATTTGGAATGTGGGGTTTTTTTATTAACTTTTGCACCTTTGTCAAAAATAAATCCCAAACCTCTACTACATTTTAGTCTAAAGTTGCTCAGTCCATTTGATTTCACTAATTAGCTCTCTCAATTTATTTTGAAAATGGAAATCCTACTTAATCAATCTGCTTTTTGTTTACTAAATTTAACTAAATTAACAACACCAGATATTTCATCCAGGAGCCGACCCTCCTGTTATTAATAACCATCTGTTCCTTTTTTTCCTTGTATCTTGAAAATAGTCTGCCATATTGGGACAATATTAAGTAATACGCTTTTTCATATATTATCCATTTCCACATCTGATCCTGAGCATTCAGAGAAATGACTGAACTATGTTCAGTCTATTTTAAAGCCATGTGGCTAGGTGCAGTGATATTGGGCAATTTTTTATAGGGACACAGCACATCAAAGTAGGTCCTGAATACACTACTGCACTTTATTTATACTTAGACAAGTATTTATTTATAATATTATTTACTTTATTCACTTTATTTCATTTTCCTTATATTTAGGCTTCACCTATCACACTAGTCAGACTGAAAAAGAAAAGTCATTCACAATGCTAAGTTCATATGCTGAAAAGACTCATATGAATCTTCTGGGACTCTTTTCAAGATTGGCAACACAATCTTCTTCCTTTCTCAAGAATGAGGTTTAAGAATATCTCAAAAAAAAAAAAAAAATGCAAGGCCTTTATCATTTTTCAACTAAACCGTTTGTCCTGCTTAAAGAATCAACAGGACTGCAAAGAAAAGCATAATCTTGGTGACTAAAGTTTTCTTTCATCAGGATCCCAGAATGAACATGTGGTGGATCCTGGGTCTGCTACATCCACTGAACTGTTGTTCACAAGCTATTCTAAGAGTAGCTTGCTTTACTCTGAAGCACTCTCTCAAAAGACAGTAATTTCTTTTAGTTAAACTGCCACAATATAATTTTAATTGTATACTCGTTATTAATAAATCTCATATTCATAGAAGTTGTTGTTTGTTTTGTTGTGGTTTTTTGTTTGGTTTTGGTTTTTGTTTGGTTTGTTGTTGTTTTGTTTTGTTCTGTTTTTTGGTTTTTTTATTGAGAGCCACATTTGCTGCTCCATTGTATCATTAGCAGCAGCTACCAAAACTGTATAAGACTAGGTACACTCAGCTCTTAAACCCAGGATTTAGTGGAGTGGGCACTTCTGTGGTGGTTTTCTTGCTCCATCCTCTTTAAGACAGATATGTCTTTTATAACATCTTGAAAGAAGATTTAGACGTCTTTTGTTGAAAGTGATAAAAAATGATAAAATGAAATATGCATTGACTGAAAAAAGATTCCCTATATTTTACCTACTTTTACCCAAAAGGCTTTCTAGCAAATCCTGGTAAGTTTTCACAGACTGGAGAACAAACTGGACAGGTGTATCACTATCTAATGACAATAAACTGTGGGAATCCATGCTCTTGATCACCTCTCCTCAGGCAAGCTCCAGTTATTTCTCCTTTTGAAAGGTATGGGGAACTCCCAGTAGAAGAGATAGATTGCTTGTGTCTTCTTCAGTGATAACAACACATTTTTCTGATAAAATTAAGTTGTATACTGAACAGCTATGAATAGAGGATTCAAGATGCTGGTAATGGTATTTGCAGTTTCCTTTAGAAGTCCTGATTCAGTGTTATCCTAATCTTTAGATCCTTTGAGTTTTAAAAATGGAAAGAAAGTTTCTGTTGAAGAAACAGGATGCTCTACCAACATGTCTCACACATGCTGAAAAGGTTTCCAAACTTCAAATGCAAAAGCTAGGGGAAAAAAAGGTAAAATAAATCTTATTACACATTCAGAGGAAAGAGAAGGGAAACACAAAAAGCATTAGTATCAAAGTAAGTGTGGCTTAGATGCCCAGCTTTCAGCACTAGAGCAGTCACTGGTTTTAATACAGTAATAAAATATGGAAGTATCCTGTCAAAGGGACTAAAAATCATAGAATCACAGAATGCTTTGGATTAGAAGGAACCTTTAAAGGTCATCTAGTCCAACCCCCTGCACTGAGCAGGGACACCTGTAACTAGATCAGGCTGCCTGAGACCCCTCCAACCTCACCTTGAATGTTTCCAAGGATAGAGTATCTACCACCTCTTCCACCAACCTGTGCCAAGGTTTCACCACCCTCATTTTAAAAAATGTTTTCCTTCTATCTAGTCTAAACCTACCTTCTTTTAGTTTAAAACCATTACCCCTTGTCCTGTCACAACAGGGTCTCAACAGAGCAGAGAGGCAGAATCACCGCCCACAACCTGCTGGCCACGCTGCTTTTGATGCAGCCCAGGATACAGTTGGCTTTCTGGGCTGCAAGAGTACATTGCTAGCTTACATCTGGCTTTTCATCCACCAGGATGCCTAAGTCCTTTACTGCAGGGCTGCTCTCAATCCCATCATCCCCTGGCCTGTATTGATACTGGGAATTGCCTCAACCCATGTGCAGAACTTTGCACTTCACCTTGTTGAACCTCATGAGCTTCACATGGGCTCACTTCTCAAGCTTGTCCAGGTCCCTCTGGATGGCATCCCATCCTTCAGGTAAACTGCACCACTCAGCTTGGTGTCATCTGAAAACTTGCTGATGGTGCACCTGACCCCATTGTCTATACCATTGATGAAAATATTAAAACGTAATGGTACCAGGATGGACCCCTGAGGGACACCACTTGTCACTGATCTCCATCTGGACATCAAGCTGCTGATCACTACCCTCTGCATGCAACCATCCAACCAATTAAAAAAATCATCTGAATATCTTTCTTGCTGCTGCTTTAATTGGAGAAACTCCTTCTCCTGGGAAGGAACACTTTCTCCTGAGAAAGAATTCAGTTCTATTGCCCTATTTTACTAAAGGCTGGTCTTGTGCATGGAGACCAAGGGCTAGAGGACACTGGGACCTGGTACTACGGGACACAGCTAGAGGCAGTTTAAAGAGAATCTGCATAACTTGAAACTGTTGTTTTTTCTAACCAGTCAAAAAGGAACATTTCAAATGCTGACTGCTTTTGATTTTAGAGATGCAGAGAAGGATTTGTAAATTTTACACTTACTAGGGTACTAGATTCACCCAGAGTACACAGGTTTGTCATCTGCAGTTACTGTTTTCTTGTAGAAACATGGTTGACATTATAGACATAGCATAATATAGATGAACACAGAAGGATGACAAATACTTTCTGAAGATTATCTGAAAGCCACGTGTAGAACAAGCAGAAACCTAATTTAAACGCGCACACTATTTCTGTATTTTCATTTCTTAACAGCCTATTATACTGGTAGTACAATATCTTCTCAAAGAAGAGCTTTTTCAAGGTGCGGTGCACAGTTTCCACTTCAGGCAATAAGAAGAAACTGGACAGGACTTAACAGTCCCAGTTCAAGAGCAGAAAGATGCTCTGGTCATGCGTCAAGCACAATGAGCACTCTGAGCTCAAGCATGTGCTCAACAAGTGGAAAAAGCATGTAAAGAACGGTGTAGAGATCAGACATTTCTCACTCGTCTCCTTGCTGAAAACAGCTATTTTCTATGAGATACAAATTCAGCACAGGACTTCTTACGGAGAAGGAGTGGGATAGTATCATACTCAACTGCAAATGTACAAACACAAGAAGCTGTAGCTGACATCTCCTTACTCTACGGATACACTCCTTTTAAAAGTAATTGAACTATATCTATATATATTTCTTTTTTTCTGTTGGAAGTATTTTTTGATACCGAATAAAAGTATGTATATACATATTTCTGTATATGTGTGTATACACATATGCATGTCTGTGTGTGGGCACACATGTATATTTATATGGTGCTAACTGATCTACCAATCTTGTATCTGCTCTGAAAGAGTTTTATCATTGGCAGTTTATGAACTCATGATAAAAGCAATCCCACTTAGGAAATCCAACTGTGCATTCCCCTGCTTTCAAGTGTCAAAATGGAAACATATCTCTCTGCTGACAAGTTTGCACTCTTAACATTTTCTTTGTATTCTAATCAGAGGTTAAAATGTTGTTAAAAACCAAAATTTATGTAACAGTTATGAAAATCTTAGTTCAGGTTGATATAAAACACTTGATTATTAATGCAGTGTTTTATGATTAGAGACAAGGAAAATTTTATCACAAATATGTGATTGCAGTCTAAGGTTGTCAATTCTTATAATGTGACTTCCAAATTCCATGCTATATTAATTTTCAGCATATTTAAAGCTTAATAATTTAATGATTTATCCAATTTTAATTTATACTTTCAATACCACTCTGAACAATCTGAGGTGCCACTGGAGATCATAACAGTGGTCCTGGTTAAGTCAAATAATAATTATAGCGCTTTCACTTTAAAGATGAGATTATTTTTAATTATTGAGTGAAGTACTTGAGGTACCATACTTATATAATTACGCTACTCATTAAATGGTTATTGAAAGCTGAAATGTAATTTTAATGACAGCTACCTATTTTTCTTTGCACACTTTATAGATGACAGATCAGTCAGGAATCCTAGTTTGCTCAAAAAAATCCCTGCAGCTGCACTACTTCTTTCAGGTGTAAAACAATTAAGCTGTGCTTTTTTTAAAACCTTAAACATTTTTTCTTCTTCAAATTATATTTATATGATATACAGGAACTAATAAAATCTGAACAATAATGCATGGATATTTCTTTCTTTTTCACAATAACACCAAAATTCTGTCTCTAAACTATAAACATATTCCAAACAATAATAGTGACAATGCAAATATGGAAGAATAATTTTACTCAAAATGTGTTCCTCATATAATGCAAACAAAAAAAAAAATTGCTTAACAGATTGCAGACCTTTATTGTGAGTATAAAGGGATAATCAACACATAATAAGCATTTTACTATGCATTAAAACTATATATAATGCCACGAGACTCCTTTGCTTTTTGTAACACCAAGGTTCACAACTCTTCAAACATAAAATTCCTTCATATTATTTACTCTATAGATAGATTCAGCTAAATGATCTGGATAAAATTGGTCCTAATATGTTGGAATCTCTGACAATTGACACCATAGAGTTGTGGCCTCAGAAATGAGCACCTAAAGCCTTATGCCCTGTATTTCAATCCTTTACACACCATGTTTGAAATTCAGCGTTATTTGTCCATTGTTCCAAAGGCCAGTATCTTGTTCAAATTAAGCTTTCTTTTTTCACAATGAAAACCAAACAGAAGAGTAAATTTGTTTAATTAACAATATTAAAGCAAAGATTTCTGAGTTCACTGTATGGGGAAAAGGCAATAAAGTTTTGAAGAGGGAAAAACTGCTTTGTTCCTTCAATCCCCTAGCTGAAATTAATTATAGCAAATGTTTATGAAAACATCTGTTCCATACAGTTATAAATTCTTAATTTTAGCATGGGCGATTCCAGGCTCCTCTATTATTTTGAAAGAGAGCAGTCTGACACTCGAAAGGTTTACAAAAGAGCAGACAATTTGTATTTCTCCAGCACCAATTATGCAGTTTGGAAAGTCTTAAGTATCTCTGCAGTAAAGAAAATAAAATACAAAAAGACTAAGATGACTGAAGCTTTCTGATTTGGGTCTGTTGATAGACCAAACTGGTAGTAGGAGGAGAAAAAAAAATAAAAGGATCTCAAATCATACAGCAAATTGAGATTTTACTACATAAACTAGATCTTTAGAAAGTAAAATGGAAAGGAGCGATGGATTTCTCTATTATGTATTTTCCTAAATTCCCGAGGAGGGAAGGAGGAAAGCTCATGTCATTACTGTATCGTGTCAAGAGAGGGTGCTGCAGAGTTTAAGATGATGCAGTCTCTTCTCCCCTTGTGAAGCTCCAGAGTTGGTACCAGCAGCCTCTATGCTACAGACAATGTTTCGGACTTTTTACATAACACCCTTGCAACTACAGTGTTAAATTCAATTTATACCAAATAAGCTTTTAAAATGATTAAATGAAGCAAGCTCAAAGCAGTGTACAGAAACTGAAAATAATGCCTTTAGCTAAAGAATTAAGTGCACAGCACTTCTGATATTTATAAAATAATTATTAGGCTGGAAAGTTGTAGAAGATTTCACTCTGAGCAAGTTGTTTAAGTTTTCTGAAATAAATATGATGCAACCATTTGGTGAGCAATCTTTTAAGTACACACCTGACTATCTCTTCCTTCAAGTTCATCTAGCATGAGATGCATACTATGAATGCGTGAATTGCTTGGTACAGATTTTTTGGTAGCATTTTAGTTTAAACAACTGCACCCTGAAATATTATAATTTGCAATGAAGGAAATAAAAAATTATACACTATGATAATTAGTAAAATGAGGAAATAATTAACTGTGAGACTTTGCCATTAGAAATACAAAAGTCTTACATAGGCTGAAATATTTGTTTATCCTTCAATATTAAGAAAAATATATTAAGCATTAACAGTGCTTTTTTCCCCACTTTAAGCTTATTTGATTTAGAAAAGGAACGCAACTGTAAAGCACAATATAATACCCAAACATATGCTAATCTTGCAATAGCAAAAGCTGGTCACATAGGTAGGGAGTACTGACACCAAGGTGCAAAATTAAATGTTCTGCAGAAAGCTGTTGAACAATATAACAGGCAGACACATTACTTTGCAGTAATGAAGAAAAACTTCTAGAGATAAGAAGAATATAGAATTGTTTGGAATTTAGATTCAATTCTGTTGTCTTTTGGATTGATGATTTATGACAATCAAGTGACATCTTCTATGATCTTTGCATAAAAAAAAAAAAAAATCACAATTGCATGTATGTACATGCATATATGAGCAAACTCTGCATATTACCCAGGCAGAAGCTCTGTTTGAAATGATTTTGTCTATGCACTTCAGTTTAAATGAAGACACATAAAAATAAGAGGGTTTCCATTTTAACTGAAACTGCTTCTGAGTGTTCACAAATCTAAACACATCAACCCTGTCATTAGGTTAGTCTGTAAATTAACATATCACTTTTCCACATGTGAAATGTATGTGTGAAAAAGTGTGGATGGGGAAAGATATACAAAAGTCTAGATGACTGATTTTGAAATTAAAATGTAGCATCAGCGTTTAAGTAACTCATCTCCTTACAGCTCAATTTAAAATAAATTCAACAATATATATATTCAAAAGACTTATTTATTGTATTTCTTTTCCTGATGAAGCCTCTGTGTTTACCAAAATAGGCTGAACTTTACACATATATGCAGAATACACACACACACACACAAACATATATGATCTATATACGTAGACTAAGGAATTTTACTCTAATACCACAGAACTAATTCACAGGAATGCTTCAGAAGAATTTTCAGGTGATTGCAAGGTACCAGAATCTTAAATAATTTACATCCAGAGGTGTTTTAATATAATTTCTTTCAAATTTGGCCTTTCCATCATGCTCACTGAGATGCTGATACTGATTTAAATACTTCAGAAAACACATGTACATGGAAAAGTAGTTTAACTTCCCGTTTAGTGGGAACCACACAATACTAGCTTATATAAGCAAATGTGACTTCCACTAAAGTCAATAAACATTTAGTCCAGTAATGCCTGGACTGAATTTGTACCAGCAGCATTAAGACTGGTAAAAGAAAAAATCCATCGAGTACGGTAAAATGAGATTCTTCTAATTTTTTTCAGTTATTGTTTCTCCTAGGGGAGCTGTCTTTGATCCATAGTAAATTATGTCCACTTCTGTTCATATGCTCAGTACAACAGCCTGTATCTGCTACTTAAGGTGTCTGATCATTTACTATGTATGACTTAAGTTCCTAGGTCATCATTAAATGTAACTCAAAATACTCCAGAACAAGAGACAAAGATTTTAATGTAGTCTGAAGTGGAAGCCTGTATACCTAATAAATAATAAAATCTCTAACTTCAGTAAATTCTTTAAGCGCACACAAAATTAACAAAATAGCAAATCAGAAAAACTAGCAAAATGGAGGATAGAGTGATCCAGCATAACTAGGGACAAGCAGCACAATTCAACCTCGCACAGAAAGAAAGAAATCTTAGAAGTCACCTGGCATCATTGCTAGGAACTTAAATCCCATGATATACAAATGCTGAGTGACTTATCATTTGCATCCAGAAGAATTTAGCTAATTTTAACTTATAAACAGCCTAAAAGGCCTTCAAGCTATAAATTGCAATAATCTAAAGATGGCAAGAGGCAATAAACATGAGTTAATGACTCAGCATCCTCCTGAGAAAGCACTGGTCATGCAGCTTTGCTTGATCTTAGACATGTACAATCACTGTAAAAAGGTAGTCTCCAGAGACCATTACACTGACAATAAGAAAAACGTACCATCTTTTTATATGTTTGAAGGCTACTATTGTCCTTTAATTTACTTCAATTACATCCTATTTTTAACAGCATTTCTATCTTATAGATAGATGCATCCTTCTGTTTGGGATAATAAATCAAATGTAAGTATATTCTGATTTTCATATTCAAAAGCAGCAATGCATATTCCATTGAGTCTAGGAAAAAAAAACAGAGCCAAAAAAGATTGAGTGGAAGTTTTCTAACATTCTGTTGTTTTGCCAAGATTAAATGATAGTAAAAGAAAAACGAGAAAGGATTAAGTGCTCTTTTATTGAAATAGAATTGCCCTTTCAACAAGAAGCTAGCTGCTCTTCAACTGAGAATAACAGCTTTATGAGGAGAAAGGCCAGCCTGGCTGGGAAGCCATGTGGTAGTGACAGGCAGATCTACCTCTTGAAGTTGTGGAGGTGGTCTCACGATAATCAGGACCAGAGGTTAAAAAGAACAGGAGCAACTCAGCTTTGTTTCTTTCCCGTTTCTTATCAGAGGAAGCTACTACAGCAGGCTGATGATTTGTATCATTACTGATAGATGTTACAGGCTTCTCCTGAAAGCAGAACTTTCTTAGACCTTATTCCTTGAGTGTAAATATGTTTAGGAACACTGAAAAAAATCACACCACTTTTCTTTGTCCAGCACATACATGCAAAGAAGTACTGTCTGAAATCAGAGCATCCATGTGGCTACTGTGCTGACACATGTATAACTAGTCAATTGCTCATCTGGGGTAAGAGACCACAGTTATGACTAGGAGGCAACCAGAAAGAATAAAAGCAGCAGCACCATTGCTGCAAAGGGAAACATGGAAATTCAGGCACATGAGAAAACAAAAATGCGGTGGAGCTACTTGGTATACCTGTGGCACTACACTTGAGAACAAGCAGCTGAACTGTGGGTTATGGCTTTGAGGAAAAAGAAGCAGATGACAAACCTGAAGTTAGGAAGTTGTCACAGAGATGCAAGCCTGGGCAATGGTTTCCTCAAATACTAGAGATTTAAAATCACATAGTAAGAGATGAAGAAAATTCCCACGTCAATCAACATGGGAAGCAGCCAGTTGCTGAAAAGCCCAGGGCCAGGAAGAGGCACTTGGGCATCCACAGCATACCTGTCCCCCCAGTAAGCTCATCTCCTTTGGCTCCCTCCGGTTGCAGCCTCTTCCTCCTACCACAATTCCTTTAAGTACTGCTGGAAGCAGTCAGATCTGTAGGTCTGACAGGCTATTTTGGGTTTATATCAACATAAACTGCACAATAGTTAGTTGGAAATAGGATCCTGCTCCTATCTACTGAAAATACATGCTTCAAATAATGTAACTATGTAACACGTTCTAGTAGCATTACAGACCAAAAAAACGCTGAAGTAGAGAGATAAGCAATGGACTATTAAACTAAGAACACAGCATCTTAGAAGTGCGTATGATTTTTACTTCCTTTATCCATCATTTGTAACACAACAGGAAGCACATTTTTTCGTTCCTTAACAAATCTATTACGCAAATGACTTTACAAAAAGCAATTTAGTCTCTGGGTAAAGTTTTAAAGTTATCTGGTAAAACGTAAAAGAGATGTTCCATCAGTAGCAGAGTCTAGAGGTAAGGCAATTCAGTAGTACACTGTTAAAGAAAGAAAAAAAAACACCTAAGGATATAGCTTATGCAGCACCAGTACCTGGCAAACATGAGCAAGATGGTCTGAAAAAAAATCCCAACAACCTAAAAATAAACACCACTGCCACACAAACTCAACCCCTCAACTCTGAGAGGTACATTCCAGCTGCCAATGGCACAGACCTTATCCTAATTAAATTAACTATACAGAAGGAACCTGAACCAGAAAGGGACACCTGAGCTTAAAGCTGCCTAGCTTGGCTTTATAAAATGAAGCCAGGAAGCCCTAGACTCCTAATCTGAAGCTGTAATCAAGACTGCTAATTCTCAGAATATACTGTGAATCCAGTAGATTCATACCTCAGAGAACATGAAATGGGGACTACCCCACACTTTCTATAAATTTCTCCAGTGAAAAAACATGTCACCAAACAGTATAAAAGAAGTACTGAGCTAGAGGTTTTAAACTGCCAAATCAAAGTATGCCAAAGCATAATGAAAACACTAAATTGTAATAAAAATTCTTTTAAGTCAACCCTTAGTTAATTTGGAGAGACTCAACTGCACACTTTCCAGGTACAAAAGCAGATGCATATTGTGAGTGACAGATCTAGAAAAAAATTGAAGAGCAAAGGTATATATGCATTAGCAGTAAACTCTAGATGTCGTAAGAGATGAAAGTCCACAGCTACATCAGAATATAAAACTATATCAAACTGACAGCCAGAATGACAAAACACTTCTATTTACTACAGTGCAAAGCAGTTTGTTGAGCAATGGTCGCTCTGTTGTAGATATTGAGAAAGAAACTCGCCCGAAAACTTTTCTGCAATGGCGTATCATGGGACAGATTTCTGTTCTTCACCCTTGCCCTCCTGTGAGGGGGAAGAGTAGTATCAATCCCTGGTGACACCTCAGAACAGAACTATGGGTGCAAGTATGAAGCAGTTAGAGATGTAAAATATATGAGACTTATAAAATGAAAGTTAGATAAGTATGACTATATTTTTCTTGCATGCAAAAATTATGTTATAGTTTCTGAATAGGTTGATGATTAGTTTACATAATAATAAGAAAAATGTTAAGTAGTAGTCAATTTTTTTAGACAGTTACCTCAGTTCTCTAAGACAGAAAATGTGCAACATCTTTTAGCCAAAAAGAAAAGAGCCTAGGTGCAAGACAAAAATGTCACCGAGCATCAGAGAGCATCAGCTTTTTGACTTCGGATTTTTGGACCAAGTACCACCGAAGGAAAATGTGAAAAGGCCTTTCACATATGTAATTCATATTAAAATACAAAACACGAGAAATGGAACAGTCCTGAGGGACTACAAATTCTAAAATACTTTCACTTTTTCTTGAGAGTTCACCTTCCAAATTCAGGACATGGGGATGATTTGCTGTTCTGTATGACAGGTATGGTACCTCTATGTCCAACCAGAGAGGAAAAAAAGCTCTGATCCAGAAACTTTGAATCTTCCACACTACAGCTCTGCACTCTTAGCAGGCTTGACACTGTTACCTCCAACGCTGAATTCAGATAGAACATACCCCAAGTGACGTGAAAGGAACGATCTGCACAAGGTCATTTACGCATATCCATAATGTGGTATTAGAGGCTTTAAAAGCATGGGTGTAGAATTCACACACATACTGTGGGAATGAAATTCAAGACAATAGCTGTCTTACTTGAGCATAGGCAATATCTGAAAAAGTACTACATGTTGCGACTGCAGGTCATAAGAAAGAGCAAGGAAGAATATGTACATCTGAACAAGTTTCCCCTTTCCGCTCATTGGAATGACAGCGAATAAAGATGACAAAATTACAGCATGTGAATACTAGTGTAATTACTGAATAGTTCCCCACATAATTATGCAAAACAGATCTATCCATAATGTAGCCATTTTCTTTCTGAAACAGAATTTTCATGCCATCCGTCAGTCACCCCAAAACACAAACCTTAGATGACTTAAGTACACAGAATTTACTCGTTTGGTCTGTAATATAGGCAATGCATATGAGTAGAAATAAAGGTTTAATGAAACAAAATAATGTACTCCACTAGGGAAAACAAATTTTGCCCAAAGGAAAAAGTAATGTAAATAAGTGGAGACTATTTGATAAATATAGACCCAAAGGTTATATGTTTACTGAAAGAATATAAATACTGTATGTGATGTAGAATTCTTTTTTTATTTGACTAGAAACATTAATTGCTTTCTAAACACAATAATATTCATTCCTTTCAAACTGTGAGGTCTCATTTCTTTTACGGCAACACGTAACCAATTACTTAACAAAAATGTTTACATTAATCACAATGACTCTATAGCTTAGTTTTTATACCATCAATTTTTTTTTTCCCTGCTTAGAACTGAACTCCCTCAAGCATTCTTTCCTGCCAACTGTTAATTTCTATCAGTGATAAAGTTGCCTTAAGCTTCTTTTAACATCTACTGGACATGACCTCATAAAATTTAATGCCATTCATTAACCCCAAGCACTTAACTTTACACAGTAATGTCAGGCATCTGACTTTTCAGTGCATGAGAAATCCATGTGGGAATCATTTGAGAGATACAAATTACAAATCATTTGAGTAGTAGAAAGAGTGGCAATGAACGATATTAAAGGGTGAATCAAGAGCAAAAATAGAGTTTTTGTGATGCCTTCTACATAGAACTATAAAACGTCTATACAAAAAAAGAAAAGGCTGCAATGTGACCCTTCTGGCTTGTGAGGGGACTGAAATTCAGAGCTGAGGCTGAATGCCAGGTTTTTTAAAATTGTTTGAAGCAGATACAATGTGCAGTCATGTTTTCTCGGGTGCCCAATATCCTCCAGGCATTTCAGAGGAGGACAGGTGATGGGACCACCTTACATTCTGCAAAGGCCATGCACCAGCAAGACTGGGGTAAGCCAGAAAAAAGCAGTTTCTTCAAAATTTTCTTCCCTTTCTTCCTGCAAGAGCCTTGCCTAGGTTTAGCTTTAGAATGTGGTTGTTCTTCTGATTTTGGTTATGTACCAAGAAAGCTTTCGGAGGGACAGCACTGTTTTTATTTTCCCTGAGATGCACAGATGGGTGATGTCTGCTTAACTCATTTAACCATATTTCCCAGTGGCTTCACACATGTTGGAGAAAATGTGGAAAATTCTAGAGGTGAATGAAAAAAAATACTTAGCAACAGTTTTCTGGCTTCTATTGGACTGTTCAAGGACGTTCCTTGTGGAGACTGGAAACTGAGTGACAACCTGTCAAGGCCCTGACTGTAAAAAAGGACACATTGTTGGGGGGGAGGAAATAAAAATAAAGTAAATAAAATAGGTTTATTTTCTATTTCTGTTGTCTCAAGAGATATCCAGACATCCTCTGTGAAAAAGGACACTGCTATGCAGCTAGAAACATGGTCCATCAGAGTTCCTGGTAGCAATCTGCTTATTCAGCTCTGTTACACAAAATCCCCTCCTCTAGTCTGCGTACAGGGCTTGCTTTTTCTTGGTGTCTCAGGCTGTTACATTCCAGGTTAAGCAGTTTGTGCCATTGAGCAGGGATTAACTTAAAATTTCTATACAAATTATATAACGTAGCTATAAATTGATTCATGAGAACCCACGTGAGATTTGACTCTGACGACTCTGTTACAAGTTTGTTTATTTATTTTTAAGCAGAAAAAAAAAAAAAAGATGACTTTCAGAACTAAGCAGTAGCTCCTGAATTTACTGATCTTAACTAGGAAATAGATTCTTTGCTATCCTATAAACCTAAACAGATGGAAGTAATTTTACGCCAGCTTTGTTTCCACAGAAAGGTATCTCTAAGCACAAGGCAGGTATTACAGAATTGAGATTTTCACATGTGAACAACCATGATCTCTGATACCAGCCCTATCTCCAATTTCTCAGAATGACTTTTTCAGCTATAAACCACACATAACTAAAATCTACAGTCAAATCACACTTCATACTATTGCTTGCCACTGGTCTAAGATCACTTTAGCATAATTAAAGTGTGATGCAACATGAGTAAGTGTGCATCGGTTGGAAAAGTTTTTATTGCCTAATAGCAGGGAATGGTAATAAAGCAGATGTACACTAGGCCACATGACAATGGCAACCAATTGGTCTGTATTTGGCAAAGCAAAGTATTAATGTTTTATAAACACAAAGTATGTTATATACTTTCCTAACAATATGGATGTAAATCTCTGCACAGCATAAAAACTTGTGCTGATCAACAGAAGGATACTGCTGTGATAGGTATTTTGAAGTTGTAGATAAGAGCTCAAGCTGCAAGATGCCAACAAAAATGGAAATTTATAAAGAATCACTGCCAGACTCTTAAATGTAGTAGCACTTGTGGGACTTTCTGTAATATAAATAGTAATTACCTTCAATGCAGAATGCATTCGCAAAAATAAATATATCCGTGCACATAACAAAACTCACAACTCAGTTTTCTACTTATGAAGCAAACTTTAAAATGGGTCAGTTCTGAGTAAAACAAACCCCAAAACAATGTTTTCCTCGACACCGACTGAAGTGCCCAAATACATATACATGTGCATACACATAAAGAACTGCTCCAATATACATAAGCAAACACTACAGACTTAGTGTGAGGGCATCTACCCTGTAGACAATTCAATCAATTTCTCAAGTGACACCCACACGTGTCTGCACACAAAAAAGCAGATGTGGCATTAAGATTTACAAAGTTACTGAAACTTTTAACAAGTAAAACGCATCTTTACTTAGCTACACCAGAATGAGGAATAAAGGGGTTTACATATGTTCCAATTCTAAACCTATCAATCAAACCCATGTTATTCCTTTGGGAGCTTATTTACATGCATATTTATCAGCCTCACATGCTAATTCCCTGCTGTTTTATGCCTGCAAGGCATGTTTATGAGTCATAATTGTTGATCTCATTTGATGTATTTCACTGAAGTAAGACATTATTCAGTTGTGTGGCCTAATGTCAATGAATTACGATGACCTGATCTTCGAAATGCAACTTGCTCTTTAATTTTTATTAGAGTATAACTTATTCAGAAGAAGAAATACACTAAAATGGAATATTGCATGCTTTGGTAGTCTTTTTACTTAAACATCTTATTTTTGAAACACTCCTCCCTCTCCCTAGGCCAAGTTTGGAAAGTGCAATTCGTAAACACCAAATGAGAAGAATTTTTGCCTGAAATTAGTACATATTTCTCACAGGGAAATAACTATAAGGTGTAAAAATCTCATTGTGGTAGCTTGGGTTGAGCCGTCAATGCCTATCTAGGTAGTGAGCCAGACGGGGCACTAGCAGGCAGATGAATGCGGTACTTGTACAATTCTGCTCCTTTTACAAAGACTCATGGCAGTCTTCCAATGCCTCAAGTAAACTTTGAAGGTTTAAATTACCTTTAAATAATCTGATTAATAACATTTCTCAGTGATCATGCCATTTTTCCTTATGTGGTTATAGTATGAAGGAATCATAAAGTAATGACTTATTTTTATTCTCTTGTAGTAAAGACTTGGTATCCTTATAGTAAGCTCCCACGCTGTAGGATCCATAGTGTAATTTGCTCCTTATGCTAGGCTAACAGAAGATTAACACTGTACATGTAATTTACTTCATGATTTTTAAGATGTCACCACTGCTTAAGAATTAGAAGTGCTTTAATGCAATTACCATTTTGTTATACATACAAAACAAGTATCAATTTACAATTGATTTCAGCTTAACAAAAACCAGAAGTTATTTGATTTCTGTATTTGAGTTAAAAGATTGTCACAGTTAATATAATGTTGAATTAAAATTAATCTTTATATATAAATAAAACAAAGCCAAACCACTTAGGTATGTTCACAAGTTTCAATGTTGCTGTTCTGAGCTACAGCTTTAGCACGGAACAGAGTAATATGCAGACAAATAAACCTGTCTTTAGCCAAGTAATGTAAATGCCACGTACCAAATGTAGGTTCATTTGTCCATAGGAATCTCAAATTGAATCTGACAGATACGAGTAAGTGTCTTCAAAATTGCAGAAAACCTGCAAGTATCTTCCTAATTTTGTAATATCTAGAGGACTTGTAGTATCATAAATATTATTAATTCCAAGACGAAAAAAAATCTGCAGCAGATTTTTCATGTCCAGAATTAAATCTGTGGTTCTCATTCATAGCTGTTTTTGAAAACAAACAAACAAACCAACCAAACTCAAAAACCAAAACCTATTTTTCCTGAAAAACTTAAATATATGAGAAAGAGCCCAAGACCATTTACTACAAGCTTTGCTCTTGTTTAAAAGTGCAATGGAGCATTTTAAACAAGGTTTATATGGTACATTTCCAAACAGAAGTTTGCCTGAACTTGAAGAAGCAGTTATTCTAATGGCACAGTTACAAGGATGTAACTTTAGTTTACATGCAAATGCCACAAGACAAACTGTCATGTGTTCATCATAAATATAAATTTATAAAATGTAGTCAATATAAATCCTGCAGAAAAAGGTAAATCTTAATTTCTGAACTTTTGAAACAGAAGTTTTCACTAGTTATAGTAACAGGAAGCCCAAAATAAAGCAAGAGTCTTCCACAATATAAGCTCTGATTTACATCCTGTCTTTCTTTCAAATCAAACAAGCAAAAGGCTCAAGCTCATCTATCAGGTGTTTATTTGTTGTGGGTTTTTTGTTTGGTTTGGTTTTTCCAGAATAGCAACAATTAATGCTACATTTTCTAAGGCAATAAAATCTCAGTCTGACCAATAATGTGGCCACCTACTGTTATAATTCAGAATAGACTTTGTAGACTTCTACAAAGGAGTATTTTCTTTCATACTTCAATAAACAATGAACCAATATTGGGTCACAGAAGTTTGGAGGTGGCCCTATGGCTCAATATGCTTCTCTCTTCCATTAAGATAACATCTGTTCTGGCCACCAGTCAGCAAATCAAATTTGATGAGAATTCAACTGAGTGAAAAGTAGAAATGCCCACTAATGGATAAATTTATGTTCCATTGCTCCCCACTTCAAATATTTGAAATGAAAAGGAAAGAAAATTAACAATAGTATCTTCAAATATTATGACTAATACATAGAAAATATGCCCCACTACAATGAAACACAAACATTTTCACATTACTGAAAACAAACTTTCACACATATTACACAAGAAGTCTATTCATTCAATTGCACTTAATATTGAAACACTATATAGTTCATTTTTCCTAAGGTTAACTCATTGATTCCATTACAAATAAAACTTCCCAGAAGAAAAGAATTATCACCACCACAAAAGCTTTATTTGGATGAAGTTTGTGCCTTTTGACTTCTAGGAAGATCAAAAATAATAATTTGCAATGGGATATCAAAATTTTTGTGGAGAACTTAATCATACAGGGCTACTGCTAATATTTTGGTTACATGGTCCCAGTTGCACTAAACTGAATAGTGCAGTCTTCCTATCCAGGAGTTTATGGATTATTGGTTATCATGCTAATATCCAAGCAGAAGCATTTAACTGCCAGCTGTTTATACAGAATTAAGATATTTAAAAGAAGAAAGTAAAAGCACGTGAGGTTTTTTTAAGTGGCCATTATAGTTGGCTTACATTAAATCTGATTTTTAACCTTCTTACCTACTTGTCATGAAATATCAAAAAGAGAAAGTTATTGCATTTACTTCAACAGAATCTGCAGAGTAAATATGAAGGTACCACTGTTCTCATTAATTTGCAAAGTATATTGAGAGATCTGTCAATCCAGCTAATGACCCCAGTAGCTAATAACATAATGAAACAATAAAAGCAGTATAGTGCTTACTGAAAAAAAAAAAAAAAATCTCTTAAGAAGGTTTAGCATCTTCCCTCTTAAGACAGAAGCTGTCAATGCTGGGATACAAAACATGGAAATAAACAAACCAATCAACTTTATTAACAATTTCATTAAACTGGAGTAGCATTCCTTAAACTTTTGGCCAAATTATGTTTTAAAAGTAACACCCATATTCAAAACTTTTTAACTTTATTTTATTACCCATAATACTGAAAAGATGTCAACGATCTGCATCTTCTAAAATATTTTTAATTTCCATTACCAACAATACTTTCAGTTGAAATTTCTAAGTTGACAAGTGCTTATTTAAGTTTGTAAACAAAATATAAAAAGGTTGTGTGTATTCTGATAT
Organism: Actenoides lindsayi; assembly: GCA_025331215.1. Taxonomy (NCBI): domain Eukaryota; kingdom Metazoa; phylum Chordata; class Aves; order Coraciiformes; family Alcedinidae; genus Actenoides; species Actenoides lindsayi. The sequence continues at coordinate 99,204 of WTSP01017594.1, forward strand.
GTATCCATGTTATTCTTTTTTGGTGAATTATCTACTTGCCTCACAAAAATTGTCTTAAAGAAAGCAAAAGCTGAAGGACAGCGTTGCCGTAGCACTGTTCTGGACCTTGAACAGTCTGAGTCCACTTCCTAGCCCTGCTACAGACTTCTTTATGAACTAGGCATATAATTTCAGCCTGTTTCACATTTTTGTTTGTATGAGAACATACAGTCTTGTTATTCTTCCTGTGGCAGTCACGAGAATTAATGTCATAGCTTCTTTGGTACATGATACCTTCTAATAGGATGAGGTAAGCATACAGATGCAAAGCAAACATCCCCAATACCAATTCCAATTTTGAACAGATTAAGTCATGGAGCACAAACTGTGTCATAAGTTTGTATGACTGTCACAAATAGTGACAATAAAACTTATTTGCTACATTCTTTTGTGTCGTTTGTACTGTAGTTGAAACAGTACAGTCATATGATTACATGCAGTGATCTAAACATTTGATATGACGAAAAAGCTGAACAGGGACACTTGTGAGTAACTAAAACATATCTTGTCACAGAGCGTGTATGTTCATGCACATCCATATAGATCTCAAGCTTAAAATATTTAGAAACAAAACCCAGCAATAGCTCACTTACACAGAACAAGATTTAAAAAGAAGCTCACATACACGTGTTTGAAATATGATGTTCCTTTATCCAGCACTGTTCAGACTTGGATCGGTTTGCTATTTTATTGACTGGGGAGAAAGACATACAAAAGCAAAAAGGCTACGCACATTTCTCCCTCCTCCCCATTACAGCACTCAATTTTTTTCAGAGATAAAGGTGTTTTACCGTTATCCTGTGTATTTAGCCTTTTTTCAGTTACCATGTATCTTAGGAGAAAAGTGAAGACCAGGACTTTTAAAAGTCAGTTATATGCACTGTGCTTCTGTGTGGCCAGATCTTGACACCGAATGCTTGAAATCTAAACACTCCTAAAACTGAGGAACTCCAAGTAAATAACCACAATCCAGTACACTATGCTAAATTACAGCTTCCCTTAGACAATAAGGGTATTCAGGCTCGTTACCTTTACAGTCAATTGGAACCTAGTCATTAATTTTAACAGGATCAGGTCCCTGACTTTTTCAACATCAAAGAAACATCTTTCACAGTCATTTTGCTATAAATAATTAAAGCTGATTAGTAATAATAAGGTACCATAACCAAAAGGTAAACAGTGGAGACATTTATTATCAAAGTAAGAAAAGAAAATTAAAATAACCTGCAACACTTTTGTATATGCAATTCATCAGGAAACGTAAAAGAACAAAAACAAATGTTGGCTCATTCCAGAGGTTCTTTGTCATCATTAATGTATTCAGGTTTTCACAGCTGAATTGCTGTACTTTGAAAAGATTTTCATGAAAGAAAACTCAAATTCAATGTTTAAACAAAGCTGTCAGGTTACCAAGATTCATATTTGCTGTATGTCCAGAAAATGTTTTCTCCTTTTTAAAAAATCCTCTAGGTTAGAATTATTATTATTCCTTTGCTCTCGATTTGTAAACAACAGAAAATAAGCTTTTGTTAGGCAGTGCATATTTATTTTTTTATTTGCTATTACAAAGCTGAAACGAGCAGTTAGAAATATCTGTTCCAAAGCGGAGGTGAAACTACCTGGTATGGACATTTTACTTCATTACTAGTTCTGTTCCTCAAATTGATACAAATGGCCTCCTTCTGTTTCTGTCTGTCTGCTTGCCTGATCAGTGGAGCTAATTGTCAGAGCTGGGGAGATCTCCTATACCTAAACGGAAGATATGCAGTTTGTAACCTGCTTAATTTGCCTTATGTCCTGGATGGCCCTCAGTATGTTGTTCATTAAAGCATCAGCTGTTTCGGTTGCAGCAGTGGCAACCTAAGCATGGGCCTATTTTTCTTTGTTAAAAGGCCATAAATAATATACATCTTACCAGATAATTTCTTACTATTTTAAATAAGGACGATGGTACTTTATTTTTCTCTCCTTCCACATCTTTTAGTTTTGCCTGTCCAAAGAGGACAAGGATGGGGTACCTAAGGAGGCTAAATAGTAACATTGTTATTAATCAGTCAGAAGCCTAGAACTGATGATTTGCAGTGTCACTTGGCACTTAAGTGTTAAGTAGATTGAACCTTTCCCTTTTTAAAATAAAGAATTCCTGATCTTTATAAATGTCCACATATATGAAAGGTAGGAAAGATCCCATCTGTGCTGACATATTTCTGTTATATAGAGCAATCATTTTCTAATACAATCAAATCTGTGGCAGTTAGACACTTTGAAAATGTTTTAACATACATTTAATCTAAGATACAGAGGTCTGTAACGTCAGCTAGTTGCACAGAATTCACTGACTGCTTTGTAAATTACTATCTTCTGTATGTTAGGACAGAAGTGAACTCAAACACTTAGTTATTATCCTGTATCAATCATGTTGTCCTCAGCTGGAATTCTGATTTACTAGTCTTTTATTATACATACACAAGTACAATCAAACTTGTCCCATTCCATTTTTTTAAATTAAGAGAATATGCCTTTTCCATATGTAGGCAATATAGACAGTTAACATAATTTGATCATTGCCTGGAAACACTTAATATGCAAGATGTTTACAGATAGTAACCTTCATAATATATTTTTGTATCAAGTCTGAGTACAATATTCAAAGAATGATTCCATTCTCATCATTAGCCTCTGTATAACTTCTAATAATGAGCTAGTTTTAACTTGCTCTTAATTACATTTACAGAAGTCATATTAAAAAAGATTATTCTGTTTGAATTTTGTTGTTCAGTAGGTTACTATAGTTAAAATGGAAATTTCTGCTTGGTATTTCAAGCTCCTCTGAGCATGTAATATTCAGTAGAAAAGTTTTTCTTTTTCATTCAACTTGTGTAATTTTCTTTTATACCACATGTATTATACTACAGGTATACTAAAAAATGAGAGCCAACTAGTTGAGCTTTAACTTGGATTTGAGAAAAGCTAGGAAAAGGAAAAAAAACCCTGAAATCAGCTTTTCTGAAAGTAGGATCACAAGGAGTTATTAGAAGAATGACATGAGGCTGACAAGTGATTTATGCCAGTATTAAAGCTGAGCTCTATCTGGAAAGAACTGGAAACTCCCAGCAGAGATGACTGAACCGAGGTAGTGTGCCAATGTCATTAGTGAGAATGGTCTTATTTTGATGCACCAATTTAGAGCAGAACTTAAAAAATTAACATTTTGGGTTTCTTTTATATCAACAGACATTGCTGTTCAAAAGGTCTTCTATAGTATCTGCCTTGTTAAGCGCTGAAGGCCATTTCCCTACATTATGTTTTTGACAGTTACCTACACCACAGTATAACCTCCAAACTGGAATTAATGTAATGTGCAACTCACATGAAGACACCACAAAAAACGGAGCTCCCAATTCTAGAAAGGAAAATCCAGCTCTGGAAGGCAGGACTGGCCAAAAGACAGTAGACTGTGTCAGCTACTCACATTCACTCCCAAAGCTGAAATAATTGAAAATACTCCTTCAGTTCCTAAATATGAATTTGCAGTGAAGCTCTGAAACCAAAGGGTCCACAACTGGAAAATTTCTAAGGGCATATCAACACCCACACAAATACAGTATTTAAAGGAAAAAAATGTACTGCATGCTGGTTATTTTCAACTAAATTTATTTTAAATATATGTACTTTTAAACATGCACAACTTCTCCGTTAACTGATCTCTTAGTAACAATGTATTTCTAATACAGTAAAGAGAAGAGAAGAGAAAATGAAGAGTCGTAGGGAAGGAGCTAGTGACAGGCTGAGTTAGCTCAAGACATACCGTATTGCTCCAATAGCCTTTGTCACTACCATCCTGTTGTTGTTCAATTAAAAGCCACCTAAACAGTAGTTATTACTAATAAATTAAAATTAAAATGCTTGTTATGTTAGCATACAGTGTTTGAAGATGTAAAAACCATTCATGCTTTTATTTTTCCAATAGGAAATGAACCAGACTGTAGACAGCTCTTTCTCCTCTAGCATACCTGTGCCTTAAATGGAGTAGCCAAGCCCTGGAGAAGCACAAGGGTTTTGTACAAAGATCACTAGAAAAAACTGTGCTGGTGGGGCACACTGAAGCTTTCTGCCTGAATGATAAAACTTGCCAATGAAGAACACACGGCATACTCAGGGCCTGGTGTAAACATAGCATGAAATCCCAAAGGCATTAAGAACAATCACAACTCTCACCATCTCCTGTTCCAATATAATGCAAGGAGGTTCTCTGTTCCAATTTTGTCTTTTTAATGAAAACACAAAGTAGTATGCATATTTAAAAAGGACTCTTAAAAACACAGTGTTATACTTCAAGTATATGTCCCTCTTTGGAGAGAAGATGAAAGAACACACATGAAATGACACACATGATGTCATACAATACACTGTCAAAAAATATTTGGCAAGAAAGTAGTAAGGCTTCAAGAACTCACTATATCTACATTCTCAATTGCTTTTACCTAGGAATGTACTTCTCACACAAAGAAGTCTAGACCTCTGTGGTTTCTTTTAAATGTAATCATGGAAATGTTCTCTAAAAACAGAGACAGATAAATGCCATACAAGCCAATCTGCATTAGCGCTATCTTCCTGACTGAAGGGTGTTGTAAGGGCAAAAAAATTCAGCTCATAACACTGAATTGCTACTGACTGCTTAGGAGACAGTAACAATTCTCTGATAGCAAAAGTTCACTTAACCCTGGAATGAACGTGAAAAGGTGTAACCAAGACCAAGACAGTCCCATGTCAATGACACTTAGGATTTGGAGAAATTACTTGGTAGCACACGGGTCCCGCTAGATTTAGAGAAGGTGGCATTTACTTTATTAATTCCCATCTGTTTTCTGCGTGTTTTCTGTATAACACTAATATAAACCAAGTATCTCAAACTCCATGTAAGGTATACTTCTATATGGCAATACTTCGTAGTGATCAGGGTTATGAGGTTAACACCAGAACATGAAAATCCTCCAAAGATGAGTAATGCAAGCACAGAATATGGGCAAAATGGAAATATGAATGTTCTCTTACAATCTCTCACATTTTTTCACAGCAGCCCTGAGAATCAGGAGGGATGCAATGATAAGTAAGTACAAGGTGGGCAACTATCTATCTCAGCTGGATTAATTTCATTCACACGCTCCAGGAATTATCTTTGTCCTTCCAGCTACATCAGCCTTTTCTGTCCTCACCTCCAGCTATAGCCTTTAGACATGAAATATACCCCCCCCAAACTCCAAATCCAAACCACTCAGACCCATTAAAGGTTTCCCCTTTTCTTCTCTTAGGAACAAAGAACACATTACATTTTTCTATGTGAAGTATGCTATTAAGTAATAGCTTTGTACACTAATTAAAGCAAATGTAATTGTGAGAACACACTGACATTGTTAAAGTAAATTACCCAATTTGTTAATAGTTTCATTTCAAGTGACCTTAATTGTATTAATTGTGATATTGAGCAAATTAAATGGAAGAGTATTAAATGCATTGTTCCAGTCTGTCCTTCGAGGATCAACTTCCTCATTACATCAATGAAATGGGAATACTACGTACTATGATCTTCACAACTTGTGTCAGAATGTGGCGAACACTATAACTTAAAGTAAAAATTTACAGCAGCTCAGAAACAGTTAACCCAGTTATCCCATTTTGATGTAATATAAACCTCAAGAATTTGGAAATTGACAAAACAGTTTGTCAGATGCAATACAAAGGGAAGAGCTAATAAAACAAAGTTTCTGAAATTTCTCTTCATATATTCAGGATTTATAAATCTCTGCTGGAGTCTAAAAAAATAAATTGTAAGATTCATCAGTTTCTCTGATGAACTTCCCTATTTCAGAATATTGTTAGAATAAAATTAATATCATGAAGTCTTAGAACAGACAATGTAGCAACGTACCATCAACTTACTGTAGTCAAAACCAAACATAACAATCCACAGATACATACATATAGGTAAATTAAAATACCAAAAGATATAATCCAAACCTAAATTTTTTTAAAAGAACAAAAATGTTCCATTTGAAGTATCAGGTGGCAAAAGTAAGAATCAATGCCACAGAATTCTTACCAACTATTAAAAAATGCTACCTAAAACTGATATATGAGTGCATATATGCAACGCATACCTTCCTATCTTGAAAAAAAAACCCAGCCATCAGACACAAGGATAACACAGGCCAAATCAACCAACAGAAAGACTGAAATACTAACTTGCCTGGTTTAGTTGTTTTTTTGTTGAGGTTTTTTAAAATATTTTAAAGGGATATAAAAAAGTTCTTGACTGTCAACTAGTTAACAGCCTATCCTGAATTTTTTTAATGTGCAAACAAGCACATTCTCATGACTCACCATAACTCAAGAGTCAAGGTTTCTCAGTTACATAAAATTTGAAGTGCTATTAACGCCCAGATCTTTCTCCAAATGACACTTACCAGTAAAGCTCTACTTATATTTGTTCTGCTAGGTAATTGTCTCCTGCCTTGTGTTTGCAACATTAATCCTTGCAGCTGTTCCTAGTGAACCATATCTTACTCTTCTCAGGTCACTTCTCCAAAATCTCAAGAATACTTTGAACTGTATGTCTGCCCTCCACTGTACTAACAGCCCTGTCCCAAACAAACCATGTTTTCTCTCTATACTTTCACTAAGATTTCAACAAAAGCACTGAGTAGCACTAGAATGAATAAATGTATTTCTGGAATCCTATCCAATAAATCCTTCCAAGTTGACAGCAAATGAACAAAAAATAGTCTATACATGCAGTTTTTCAAACAGCTATACTTAACAGCAACCCATGTATTTCTGAGATTTCCTTCATTTTATGAAAATGCCTTGTGAGTGAATTTCAAAACTCCAGCTGGACATGATATCTCCTGGTTCTTCATCAAGTTTTGGTAGCAGTTGCACATACTAAAAATACAATGCTTCATATAGATTAACAAATCTGACTAGCTCTATGATTAAGTATTTATTTTTGGCACCCTTATCAGTGATATGCTTTATTTTTATCACCTCATCTCACTGAAGGCTTCTATCACTTTGCCTCCAAGGTAAGCATTCATCTAAGCATTCAGCACAGCTTCAAAAAATAATTCAGACATCCTGAAATTTCACAATATTGCATAGAACATCTCTGACTAATGGACCAGATCTACTCTGTATTTCTATTACACATAATACAGAAGACTTTAAGATATAGAATTAGCTTTCTGAAAACCTGTATCACGCCTGAAACCTGAGGCTGAGTTGAAAAACCTTGCCTTGAAATACTTTTGTGAAGACAATGATGGACAGACTGCATGGACAGGAATGACTGTATGTTTTGATACCCAAAGACCTAACATCATCTTAGCATAAGCTTTATTTAAAATGAAAAATTAAAATTTCAGAGTTATTTTGGATATATAAAGTTTCATATTAAAATGAAGTATGTGTTTCACAGTTCAAAAAAAACCACCAAAAACCAACAAACCACTATGAAGATGAAATGGATGCTTTATATAAAATATTTACATAGTTAGAATATAAAAAAATGTATCATAGTTGGTAACCTTTATGACTTGGGGAACCATATATTTACATATCTTTATCTTCGCATGTGCGTATGTGTGTGTTGTGTATATATTTTTAACAGTTGACAGCTGTTTTAGAGCATACAGAGATGCCAAGCTGAATGAGAGTCTTGATTACTTCAAGATTAGCTATCTAAAGTTTCTATTCATTTTAAGTGTTGTTAGTGCGAAGAGTCATTAGTCACTTCCTTGTCTCATAGAACATCAGCATACATTTACATTGTTAATGAACATTTGGGGTAAATGAATTAATGGCACTTTTAAACATCAATTCAATACTAATAACTTTGTATGTCATAGAAATGTTAAGGTTGGGATAAAAATGAGAAACCTTTTCAGTCAAGGTAACTAATTGCTTCTGGGCACAATAAAGGGTAAAATTGATTCACAGTGGTTTTTAACAGGGTAAAGTTCTTGGGTTTTTGTGAAACAGAGGTGAGAGAATTACCAGTATGTTTTAAAGGAAAAATATTAGAAGAAAATGCTTATCTTTTTCTTGATTGGGGTAGACAAGAAGTAAGCTCTATTTCCTCTGTAAAACTGTTATTATTTTGGGTTATTGCAAATGATTATTTGCAGGTTTCTAAAAATATGTACAAAAATGCATTTAGTTTATCAAACTAAAATGCCTCCATATAGTTAAAGATGTCAAATATAACAGAGTAGGAACATCGACCTAGAAAAGCTATTTCATGGAATTGTGAAGTTTTAAAATACTTCCCCCTAGATGTTCATTCTAATTTTCTAACACTGAAAAAGCTTTACAAACCAACGAAGAAAAAAAAAAAAAAAAAATTACCTCAAAAGGACAATGAAGTTTTACCAATATATTTTAAAGCAAAACATCAGCTTCTTATAAACTGAAGTAATAAACTTGGCTAAGCAAAACTTGACATAGCTTTTTTAATAAGCACTAGTAAATAGTAGATTTATAGACAGATACACCCACAGAGAGTAGTTGATCTGGGTGAGGGACTCAGGAAATGTGACAAAGTTGTTTCAACTCTGTAATTTAAAATAAATTTTTTATTTTGCCCTCCTGGTACACGTGTTCAATGACTGGAAAATTACAGGTAGTTAAGGTGCCACTGTGTATAACTGAGTACTTGAGGAATGTTTTCATGACAAGGACGAGCTTTCTCGTTAAGCTTATCACTTTCTTCGAACCAACTATACTGTCACTACTAGCAAATAAGTAGAAAAGACAAGCAACAGAGACATGCATTGCATTATGCAAGCAGTTTGTTCTCACTGTTCATTAAGAGTCTTCCAAATACTGCATTTAATTAATTTACTTTAGGTTAGATAATAATTTCTACCTTTAGAGCCTGTTCATTCTATCTCAGCACCCAGTTTTTGGTTTGGTTTGTTTTTTGGGGTTTTTTTCTGTTTTTCAAATAAGAATATAGGTGCTGAGTCAAACAAACAAATAAACCAGAAAATCAGTCTTTTCCTTTGCATAATCTCAGCCAAAATAACATAATAAACTTTACAGTTAGTTTTTCTTTTTGTGTGTTTGTTTGTTTGGGGGGTTTATTGCTTTGTTGTTGTGTTGGTTTGTTGTTTTTTTTTTTTTCAAATAAGGATATAGGTGCTGAGTCAAACAAAAAGACAACAAACAAACAAAAAGAAAACAAACAGAAAATCAGTCTTTTCCTTTGCATAATCTCAGCCAAAATAACATAATGAACATTAACTACACAGTTTAAAAAAAAAAAAAAAAAAGAGGGAAAAGGAAAATAGATAAAGTCCCTAAAACCAATGTGGCATAAGAGCCCAGGCTTGAGAAAGTAACATAACGCTATGTTCCATTTCAATATTCTTATGCCAAAGTCAGTGTTTGGTTTATGATTAAAAAAGGATGACAGTGCATTAAAAATTTGGCTAATGTTTCTGTCTGTAATTGAAAGTTGACTTTTCCTGGTTTTCATTAGTGTCAGTGCTCTACACATATTCTGAAAGGCTCTTTAAGTTGCCCTGTTCAACTTCATTGAGATAATTAAACAAATAATGACAGGTACAGTTATCATGACAAACTTATATAATGTTTCTAGCTATAAAGTCAAAAAAAGTTCAGAAATATGAAACTCACCTTCCCCTGGCTTGTTCAAATAACTCTGCAAGGGATCAATGCCTATTTCTTGTTCCTCTGTTTGCAAAGGGTGACTGGTTTCAGACACAGAATGATACATATTGGTAATGGTAAATTCCAACTTAAGGATGTTTATCTGGAGGGGAAAAAAAAAACCACACAGAGAAACAAACATTTCAGTGTTTCTTTAACAATTTCGCAATCACACAAGTCAACAGCAAAAATGCTTAAAACCTCTCCTTATTTATGGGGCATAACATCACTATTAGCTGTCTAACAGCAGAACAACATCATTTCCATTCAAATGCTATAGTATCTCCAACTCTCAAACTGAAAGTAAAAGTCTAAGTGTGGTCTTGACATTGAAAAGTGGGGAAGAACCTCTTTCCCTCATTTTTCTAGCTTCTGCAACTCATCTTTTAGTCTGGTTTGAGGGAGAACTGATGCTAGTCCTTGGGGATGACAAAGGTTATAGAGCAAAGCTGAGGTGAAACCCAACATTATCACTATCCTGGTCCCAGGACCTCTCATCACTTCTCATCCTAGAAAAAATTTCCTTTAACCACTTTTTTTTTCAGAAACCATAGGTCAAGTATAAGATAAGAGAGAGAAGGATGCAAACATATGCAAAAAGAGTGACATAATTCTGACTGGTATGATGGCTGAATTCAATTTTATCAAGATTTATATTGGGTTTCTAGAAAGACAGTGTTGAAGAAGAACTTGAAGAAACATAATCAGCTAGCTAGTGAATATTTACAAAGTTCTTCCAAAAATGAAGGAGAAAAAGGGAAGAAAGCACAAAACTGAAACATCAAGAAGAAGGTGACATGGGTTCATCATCACTATCACATAACTGAACAAGAACTATTTTAGGAGTTCATGTGAGGAATGTTGGAAGCTAGTATTTGTTGTAATGGATAAGAGGATGCCAATAGAAGGGTGAAATGCAGGTGGTGTTATGGCCACTGTTATAAGAAGGAAAATGACCTTTCTAGTGCATTAACAGTGCAAGAGTACATTTATCAAAACTGCATTTTGGTCACTGAACAGCAATTTATTAACAGCTTGAAAGAGATGTAGCTAAACCGCAACACAAAAGAACTATGCCAGCCAAATAGGTTTAATTTGGCCAAGCACACTAAGTAGCTACCTATGACTACCATTTGAGTTTTAAATATCACTTAGTGTAACTGTTTAGTTTACACTTAACCTTAACCTTTAATTCCAAGAAAATTATCTTTAAAAAGAAACAGGCAAACACAAAGGGGAAGAGAATAGAATGCACCTACACTTTCAAGATTGATGTATTATCAATTCAGAAATCAGTAATTATGCTTTTCCTTTGGTTCTTACATGGTATGGCATTGACCATATCTACTTTATACTTTCAGTTTACTGGCAATAAATGAAAAGGAACTGGGTATCTTAAGGGGGAAGGTGCGAGTGCCCACTTTTGCAGTGGTACACCCTTATGTCCAATTATTTCAATCTTACAGTTGTATGATGAAACACAACATGAAAACAGAATTGCCTTGAACAACTCTTTGTACTAGCTTAACAAAATGTATTAGGAATGCAAGTACATATAATGAATTTTCTATGTAATTTATATACCATAATAATAAAAAAAATGCATGAATGATATCCTGGAGAAAAACATTTATAAACTTGCTAGCCACTTAACATTTCAATGTTTACCTGCAGTCTTATGGCTACATAATATAAAGACGTGTTTATAAGTACCGAAGATCTTAAATAAATAAGAATTTACTTATAAAACAAACAAAAAAACTAACACAAAAACCAACTTCGTAGAAAAAGATGTTCATAATTTTCTCTTGCCAGACTTTTAGTTGAAGCTCCTGTTCCCTTTGCTAGATCTCTGTAGTTACCTTTCCACTGATCTTTTGATTTTGTCTCCACAAAAATTACAAGCTTATTTCAATTTCTGCTCCCAGAGCTTAACTTTTTATTTTTACGGTTCTTCAGACATTGCTACATGATCTATGACATAACCCTGAGTGCCTTTCAAACTGAGAATATGGCACAAAATGACCGTACCAGCCTTTGCAGTTTCAGCAGTCACCAATTAAGACACTTCAGACCTACATTATCTTATATCCATAACACAGTATGAAATTAGCTCTAGTAAGTTTGTTCTTCTATATTCTTCTGTTCTGTACCCACCTTTTTTTTTTTTTAATACTCCCAAATACTATGCATTTACAACATACAAGAGTCATAATTTGCTTTACAGGTGGTTAAAGTAGTTTTAAACAGCTGAATAGATTTAGTTTTGCTACTTGTGCAGCGATTTAATCAGTTACTTGTGTTTGTTTACAGATTCATTTGATTACTGTTAAAAAAAATATCACCACCTATTAGTCCTGTCACTTGTTAGTCCAAACAATTTTCCTCACAGCTTTATACTTAGGTTCTTAGATCTTCTAGCAAAGAGGACTATTAAACAATTATGATTACACTTGAAGTCTTACTCTGAGACATTAATTCTTTACAGGTTTGTGGTTGATTTGTAATGGTCTATAACGTACTGTTCATATTAAATAAGATGCAGTTTAAAAACATTCTCAATGTGAAACAATAGAAATGTTAGAAAAATCTGAAATTCAATTATTATATTACAGGACTCAATACTGGCTATGTCCTTAAACCCTAACATCTCAGTCAAAGCTAAAAGTGAGTCTTACCTATTCCTACTTTATTTTTCCCCTCCAAAGATGAAGGTGTAAAAAACCCCAGACCAGGCACCCTTTCTCAGCACTGGGAGTTCAACTATTCCTTAATACAGATGAAAAAATAATTAAGGATGTATATGAAACATTCATCTAGGTAAGGGAATGAAAAGACACAGTAATCCACTCATGAGCCCGAGGAAAACACAGGCGCGTTAACTCCTTGTCTGGTCACTCTCCTTCAGTATGTGAGCAAGGGAAGGCCTCATGAGCCACCAAGGACAGCATCACAGGTCCACTCCTCACCAACCAACACACATGGAGTGAATCTAGACTGCTTTCTAGTGAAGGCAGCTTGTCAGTAGTCTATGACCCGTCAGCCCAGTTTCTCCATGGAGACCAAAAATCCCTTGACAGATAGGCTTCTGCACTTCAACACAGAACTATGCTGAATATTAAAGGAACTCCATAGAGATACTTGCTCATAACACATCATCCTGTTTCCCCATGACCTCCTCCATATTCCATAGGTGATAAAATAAAAACTGGCTTTCATTATGAAAAAGTTAACTGATGTTTACTAGCACCTACTTTACTAACAAGCTCTTTATACATAGCAGGGATCAACTACTTGTATTAGATAGTTTGACTAAACCTGTGAGTCTGGAATGCTTACAAAAAATTAAAAAAATAAAACATTGACATTTAAAAACAATTATTCACCTGGCTATCAGTGCCAATAGCCTCAACTTAGCCATGCTTCACTTCCATTAATATGTGTAAGTCATATCTACCTAGCTAGGAATACAACGCAAGATAAAAGTCTAAGTTATCATTATCATTAGCTGAACTGCCAATGAAGCACCAGTCATGTCTGGACTGGAGTTGGGCAAAAGACAGCAAAACCATGTATTGCACAAACATAAAAGTATACTGATATAACCAGAACTGTTCAAAACAGCACAGTCAGCTGTAGTATAATATATGTTCATAAAATAAACAGATTTTAATAAATGTCCAGATAGAAAAGTTCAAAATAAAAAAAAAAAACCAAATCTGTAGAGTTCTTTTAGCAGGAAGACTATTCACTACCATGAGAACAAGTGGCAAGATTACCATAATCTCAAAAATGTTGATAAATTTCAGTCAGTATTTCATAAAAAAACCCACAGCACAGTTGAACAAGAATATTGTACCTTATTTTACGTCCTAAGACATTAATTTATCTCTTCACTTGAAACAAATACTGAATAGAAATGTTCAGTATTCAAAGGAGTAGTTAATGGATAAGAAGCATTGTATCAAAGATAGCTACTAAATTCTTTCAATTAAAAAAAAAAAAGGGAAACACCTCATCTAAAATGTTTCCCTTAATCATTAGTATTTTTAAAGACTTTTAAAATTATTTATTCAAACTATAAAACACACCAAAACATCTAACATATAAAAGTTAGCGTTTAAGATATGAAGAGTATTCATATTGTTTGAGCAAAATTGGAAATAATCAATCTCACAAAGGATATTTTGAAGGTGTAACTGAGCAGGTGAAAAAGAATTAGACAATTCTGAGCTTTTTATCAAATCCATTTCTCCTCTCTTCCTGTCCCCCAGTGGTGAAATGAAAGAAGAACTGCAGGCTTGAGGAGGTACTTAGGATCAGGGCAGAACAGAACAAACTGCAGCACTTGCCCCACTCTTGCTCTCTCCTTTTATCCCCAAACAATCAACAGGAAACTGACTCTGAGGAAAAAGCTAAACAACACTATTTAACCTTGGATATGCTAAAAACAAAAACCAGTTTATATCAGTACCAGCAAAACTATCAGAATATGACATTTCTGAAAACTTCTGAAGTGAACCAAAGTATCTGAATACTTTGCATTCATTCTATTTGACTGTATCAACCACCTTCTCCAAATTATCTTTGGGCCTTTATTTCATGCCCTATAGCAAAGTTTACCATTTTAATTACTTAAATTGATGACAAGTAGAGGAAATACTTGTTTAGCTAAGTGATAAATTAGCTGCCCTGTGAAGTCAAATTGATTAAAATGACCTGACTAAAAGCAAATGTCTGATGTGGTAATGGTCTTATGCATGTTTTGTTAAGTTTGACAGCATTATGCTATGAGAGTTCACAACTTTGACCCTCATTTGTAGCTTAATAAGTAATCAAGCATGTCAGCACGCAGAAGTGAGGATTCTCCAGAATGTGAAAACATTTTAAAGTAGATAAGGAATTAAGTATTAGGAGAATAAACATCCATGGTGTTTAATTACAGCAATGAAGTACAGATGACTTGCAAATAATATAGAAACAATCCCAGAACCTGGATTTTCTTCCACTGTCCGAATCTCCTGGGCCTTAAAATGACTCCTCCTAAACCAAGAAAGAAACAAATATATGTATATGGTTTCTCTGGATAGAGGGCTGAGCAGGAGTCCTTGAGCATGAACTTTGGAAAATAAGGACCATTTAGTATGTTTCCAGCCAGACACTTTTTACTAAGACAGTCATTAATAGGCATTTTAAAAAAAAATTTGTTCAAACCTGTAATATTCACTTCTTTGTTCTCTGCTCTGGGAGAGAATTTTACTCAGGCTACAGGGACCATCTATCTCATAGCACTGAGCTCTTTTGGTGTCCATCACCTGAGCCCTTTACAACCACCACCTCCATTTAAATACAGACGATACCAGTTCAAGTGCCTTCAGAAAAACAACCCAACAAACCCACATGAAACACAAACAACTCTCCCCCCCCCAGTTTAAAACTAGCTAAAGTTTCTACTCTGTCACTTTCACAGGTTGCCACCACCCACTGAAGAAACATGCCTTAGGAGGAACACTTACTAACTCAGAAGTGCACAATTTGACAAACTTTGGATAGCGTAAAGCAAGTCTGTTTTCTTTTATAAAATGTATCAGATTATGTATCATTAAAATACAATGATGCAAACATAAAAATGGATTGACATGGTAGAACAGATTAACATTAACATCAGCTGGGGTCCAGAACAAAACAAACAAGATCATGCCACTGATGGACAGGTTAACAGCCAGTGAGTCTGATGATCATGAAATTCAATTAATTTTATCCCATTTAATATCATTTCCTGCATTTTAACTTCTGCCTGTCTGATCTTTAATACAAAAACAAGAGTTACGTTGGACTTTAAATAAGTTAATTAAGTATTAAAATCAATCATGTGAAAGTCTTAATATTTAATATTGTTAGATTGTATATCAAAGTGGTTTTATTATTTATTTACTCCAAACCTTTCCAGAATACTTCATGTGGCAACAGGGGGTCTGTATCTCACAAGATAAATGCATTTACAATGCCAAATAAATTATATATAAAAGCATTTGTCTTAATACATGTCATTCAATATTAAATATCACCCATTGGTACCACCCTGAAACCCTAATCCATTTTTACCAACCGCACATTTGTATTATTCAAATGTTGTCTATTAAATAGTTTCCTCAAGAGCCACAGTAAAGGAATACATACCTCAGAACAATTATCACAGGAGTTTTAAAGCACTGTCTACTAATTTAACCCTAAAATTTTCATGTCTTACCAGTACTTAAACATGCGAAGTATAAATTCAGTAGTGAATTAAAATGTCAGGGATAATAAACAACAAAAATAGCCTGGGACCATGACAATGTATTCTCCTGGTAATTTATATCCATGATAATTAAAACCTTTTTTTATGCTAGAAGTTTAAAAAAAAAAAAGCAAACAAACAAAGCCGCCCCCCCCCCTCCCCCCCCCAAAAACACCACAAAAAACAACTAAACAAAAAATTTTGATTTTTTTCGGACATAGTAATGAAAGACTGCTCCATTA
>WTSP01017594.1:115503-129974 GCA_025331215.1 Actenoides lindsayi
AAACAAAGCCGCCCCCTCCCTCCCCCCCCCAAAAAAAGACATAAAACTATCTTAAGTAAACATTTTGTATTCTGTTCATTTAGAATATAGAAGGTCTTCCACATACTTGTTATGAGAAGGGAACAAGTTCAAGTAGTTGCGAGCTCACAGTTTCCTTGGGGTTACATGATTCTGTAAGATACACTACTTTGACTAAGAAGAAAAACTTGAATAAAGCTTAGAGGATCAAAATCCTTATGTAATGTTGACCACTATATTTAATATCCATAGTACCCGACCAACCTTGTCAACAATGTCTCCAAGGTCTAATGAAACCATTTCTCTATTCTGCATTGAAAATGTTGACAATGAAAGTATAAACACCACCAACCATATTTAATTATGAATACTACAGCTATGTGTTCAGTATGATCTCATAACAAACCAAAAAAACCCAAACTAAAATCAATTAATAAGGAAGTCAATAGCCAATATCAATCCCAACTTTGCAGCGTGAATTTCTTATAGAACCCAAACCCCACACCACCGACACAAAACTACACATATTTTTAATGCAGGTTTATGTGACAACTCCATAATGAGACTTTTAAGAGAACACAACTTTGGTCTAACTTTGATTTCAAACAAGAAATACCTAAAAAGATTCAAACTCACCAGTAAAATGCAGTCCCTGCCCTCAACACTCCCCCCACCCCCAAGGTCTAGATGCTTAGCAGCAGATGTGAAAATGTTGCAATGCTGTATTCTCACCATACATTTTTCAACTGAAGACTCAAATAGAGAAAGATTCCTTGTAGAGGTGAACAGGAGGTAGCATGGCAGGGTTTGGATTCTGTGGTCAGAGAACCTCACAGTCTCACATATGATCAAAATTATAACTTAACTGGCACAACAAGTAAGATTTGATAAATCGTATTGCTGTCATTACTGAATATGTCAGCCAAATGAGTGAGAGTGCTGCCTTGTAAGTAGATGTTAAGATAGGAGAAGGTTGAAATTGGGATAGTAAAAGACAGAAAGGGAGATGACCACAATACTTGTGGAAGACGTACACTGGAAACTAGCTGTACACTGGCTGTTCAGTAAGTTCTTGGAATGTACTGATGAAAGAAAAAGGGAAATTTTGCTTAATTGGTTTGCATTTTGTTTTAAAGTAGGAGGAGTAAAATGTAGACAGGTTGATCACTGGATTAAACTGAGCTGGATTCTAAGCCACAAGTATATATTGGCTCAAAACAGGAAGGAGAAAAGTTCAAATGAAAGTGGTCTTAGCAGGATGAAGTTCATGATTCTCAGGAAAGGAAGGAAGTGAAAAATCACTACAATAATAGGAACAAGATTTCAACAAAGCAAGTTTCAGTTTTTAGGCAACAAACAAAACCAGAGACAGGAATTTAGGTAGGTTGGCCAGCTCTTTAAGAGAGCTCTCTTTTATTATATATGTAGGCTTTCCTGATGCAGAGGAAGGACAGAAAAGGCAATGACATGAACTTGGCTAAACTGCAAACTTCAAAGAATCAAAGCGTAAGAAGTATGCAAAGTAAAAATTAGGTTATATAATCCAGATTTAGTATAAATAGTATAGTTTAGTATAAATAAGCACAAAGTTATAAGGTCAAATCAGAAAGCCGAAGAACAAGTAAGATACAATTAACAAGGTACACCAGGAACAATAAAAGAACATTATTTTTCATGTAAAGATACACATATACACCCACTAATAGGTAGAACAATGAAAAGACTTTATCTGCTATTTAAAGGCGAGGGAGAGTTATCAAAGAGAGGTGAAGTGTCCTTTGCACTCTTTGCTAAGATTCAGTCGGAAATCTGATGGCTAACACATACATCATCATTTAAACAATGTGTAGGTTAGTTCAGAGAAAGATTAGAGAACTAGGTAAAGCAGTTCTTTTCAAATTATCACATGAACCTCAGTTTAAGGCAATTTCATGGAGTCATTTTGACTTAATTGATACTGTTGTCAAAGCAGGTAGTCCCACCTGCTGCCTCCTCCTAACTGATCATTGTTACCCCTGTGCCACTTTTGTAATTGTGGCACAAGCATTTCCATGGAACCAGATCATTCAACTCATTTTGATTAAAGCTATTCTGCCAAAAGAGTAAATTTCAACCAAGACCAGTTAAGACCTCACACTTAGTTAAAATAATCAAGTTCAAAACAACAAGATGAAGAACAACTAGTTATGAAGCAATTGTGATGGAAAGGATATGGGAAAGTGAATGATAATTTGAAAGTCATCCAACAATATATTACTTCAAAATGGCCCAAAAAAGTTGATTAAAATGAGATGTGCAAATCTCCTCCATTATTTGATTCCAGTAAGGCTGAGCCACAGTAGCGTATCCATCTTTAGACACAGCACAGAAGGCCAACAACAAGCTCCTGAAGTTCAAAGAAGAGCAACAAGACCAATAAAGAGCCTAGAAGTTATAACCTATGATGTAAGATTGAAAGAAACAATGCTTTACTTCAGTGAAAAGAAGATGGGAGGGAAGGATAGGAAAAATACAGGAAAATTTCAAACCTTTACATCATTCAACTATTAAGCTACTCCTTTTTCTTACAGTAATCTAAAAGTGCTGAAAATACTGTTAATATTAAAACAATATTCAAACTGTTGGGAACTTATTAAATAAAAGGTTTCCCTTGTTTATTTTAAAACATGTTTTATCTACCTGGTTACAAAACAATTCAACATAATTTAAATTAAAGCTATCTCCCTCCAATGATAGTTAAGAGTTTAAAGTAGTTTACTGCTGTTTATGGTACAGAAATGACTGCTTTTAAGTATTTAAGAGTTTTACTTTCAGGAACACATAGGCACCATGCTATGCTACACATTTTATGTTTTAGTAATACATATGTAACTCAAAGAGCCAAAGAATGTCAAGACTGAAAGAAATCATCAAAACAGTGAACTGGAAAAAATGGCAGCTTAGCCTGCAGCCTTACCCAAAATGATATTAACTAGCTTAGACACTAAAAGTGTATTCAATGAAATACGTTTCTAGGATATCACAGCTTTAAAGTAGTAAGCAATTAATCTAGGATTCAGCCTTTATTCTTTCACTATTTTTAGAAAACCGTTTCCTACAGGGGTTGACAGAATTTTTATAGAAACACCAGCATGTTCATGAACGCAGAGGCATTTACATCAAAAATTTCTCTTCTAGTTTTCTCTTCTAGATAGGGAGATACTAAATGAGTATGGTCTCATACCAAGGTACAAAGAAAGCTGGTGTAATCCCCATTTGCTAAGGAAAAAGGACCATTTCATAGGTAGTTTCAGAGAAGCAGAGACAGAGAGAATTTGATTTATATCTTACAAGAAACTTCACAAATGACAAAACACAACCCATGTTCGCCTATACGATCCAAACCTTATGAGTGAATTCAAATGGGTACAGCTGCAGAGGAAATCTAGGTGCAAGAGGAAAGCAAAGAGGGTGCTATCTAAAGTCTAATTCAGCTGCAGCAAAATTCAAACTGCAAGGATTTCCCATTACTTCTGACAATGGGAGCAGTGGCTTACTTGAGTATATCCAGGAGTCATACTCAGAGGAAAAAACCTTCAGAGGAGGGCTATCCCGATAAAAAAATATTTGCTGAAGCTTCCCATGAATGCTCCCTCACACCCAAATGCTCAGTCTCAAGACATACCCTGTGTAATGCACAGTATTCATGTCATAACATTGCTTCTCTTCAGCCTTGCCACATCAGGAGTAATAAATGCAGGGTGGCTTAGAAGCCACTCTAGGAGCTCAGTATTTTTGTAGAATGCTTATTCATACCTAGGATATAGTGAGCTTCAAACTGTAATACCTAAATAAAATGAAATAAAATACTTTAACTAAAGGAAACCTATAAGACTTAGAAACACAAGGTATAGGTGAAACCTACTAACCTTAGTGGGTGGTTGACTGCATGAAAGCACTTTATAACAAGAAACCACTACTGTTAAAAATAACATTTCACTCTTTTTTTCTTAAGTATGAACATACCATTTTATTACATGCTACTGAAAAGATAACAAGACAGGTTCTTCCTTTGTCAGACAGTGAACTCTACTGCTCAGCACATCCTGCTGTATCTCCCTTGTTTCTGGTGTTCAGGAACTCTCAGTACTAACTCCTGCCAAGCTTAGTAATATTATAAAAGGGAGAAAATTACAGTACAATACTCTTTCTTCTTTAAATCTGATCTCTTAATACAGTGTTAGAACTTATTTTACAACCTCTTCCCACTCATACTTTCTATTCACATTTTTGAGCAGCTGGATACAATGGTCTACACTTTCCTATACATACATATCCACCTTTCAAGGGTACAAATGGTCTTGCTGAAGTCTTCAGACAGAAAGAAGGTAGACAGGCAAGGCCACTGTAGCATAATGATTTCTATAATGCACTTTTACTTAGAGGCATTTATTCCTCCTAAAACATTTTCTGGGCAGTCCCTGCTTCTTGACAGAGCACGTAAAACACAGGCAAGGAAGTCACCAGTACAAATAGCATGGTACATCAAACACACATTGGCTGCATTGCCTCAAAACATGAAATAGATGCAGGTCTTAAACAGCAAGTAGGAACGCAGTACTTTACAAGGTTATAGAGGAACAAAAGTCTGGCTATGGAAACAATATTTAATCCTGCAGAACTTTAGAAATGTACTCTAAAATTTATAGTAACTATAAGAATCCATAACAAATTAACTCAGAATTAAGGACACAATACACTCTTTAAAGGAGGAAATATTAATAAAAGTTGCAATTTATTAGTTAAAAGTGCTTTTTGGTTTGGCAGTAAATTTGTCTTAATATAAATGTCTGTCACTAACAAGTTCTATTCCTTTTACCTTAAGTCCTGGGTTTATTTTGCTTTATAAGTGGGTCAATACACACTATACAGCAAGAAGCAAAAGCCTGGTTTTGCATTACTTTCTTAGACAACATGTAAGTAGCAGGGCAAAATCCTAGGTAAGACCAGAAGTAGTAGGCTCAGGGATCAGTTGCCCTAAGAATTGTATATACTCTTCTACTCTGGGGAATAAAAAGAGAAAAACTGGCAGGGCTCTGTGAAGTTTTTATTATTTTTAATAGGTGATACAATAGATTGATGGCTCCTAAATATGTTAGGCTTAGTTGAGTGCTCTCTCCAATTCACCAACCACTATGATATGACTGAATCTCCCAGTGTTGTCTGAATATCAAGTTTTATTGTATGAAACCAACAAAAAGGAATTGGAATTCACACAGAAGAGTGAACAGATTTGAAGAGCTGTACTGGAACAAAACCTGTCATTGTACTCTACAAAAAGCTTGCAACACCTTTGAGGCTAAGCTTTTAAGCTCATTTTATTAAAAAAATATAACAGATGTAAACAAGATATGGTTAGAAACCTCCTTGATTAAATTCTTCCTAGTTTTCAGAAAGCCTTTGCAGACAGTTTTCTTGTCTGTGTTAGATGGACCTGTGTGACGTTAAGTTCATTAAACATACAAATCACAACAGCATTAACACCCTGTATCCTCCTGAACAAAATAGCTGTTTTCACATACTTCTTTCCAACTCTGTTTTTGTTCTTCTGTCCTTCTGACTCATTTTATTATTTTCTTTCTCTCCAATCACATGAAATATCAATTTCTGAAAAAGTAGCTTTCAAATTTGTTTTTTTTTTTCCTGCTGCAGCCTGTATGATCTCATTCTTAAACTGGTCACAAGCAAAAGCCTAGAAAAATGTTCTTTTTGTCATGTTGCTGCATTTCTGGTAATGGTTGAGGTAGAGAAGTGACCTAGTTCAGGTACTGAAGCAACCTAACAGCAGCCAGGGTATGAACCACTTAGTGCATTAAGAAGAACAAAATGATAATTTTGAACTGGATCCAGAAGTAAATGGAAAGAAACCAAGCATATAGAATAAAGGTGTGATCTGTTCTTACTTTTCTTTCTTACTTAATAGTAAGGCTGTGCATCTTGGGGCAGCTAAAATTAGTAGTTACTTTTGAAGTTTTGGTCTGCCATGTATTATTCATCTTTCTTTTTCCCCTAAAAGGAAGATATAAGATGGCCTTAGCAGGTGTTCTTAGCTTCCTGATGGAGAAGGAGGAAAAAGTTGACCGAGGGGACAGATCTTTCTTCAAAGGAGAGGTGACAGACAGCAATTGCCTTGCTGAGATGACTATTCTTCATCAAACACATATTGCAGTTCCACCTGTTGCCAGGAAGGCTTGAAGCTTAATGGTTTCTCAGGCAGACACCAGATCCTCTGCCTACCCATCCAAACTCTGTGCTTGGGAAGTTCTTGTTCTTCATTGTGGAAGAAAAAGAGAAATCCTGTTCTGTTTTAGCAGCCACATTTATAAGCAAAACACTCAATATAACAAACCCAGATAACTAACATTATTCATCATTTATGGTTTAGAGGTTTTGACAGCTTCTCATCAGAAATGAAAGGTAAACCATAAAAGATAACTGAAAAGAAATAATATAGAAAATCAGAAAGTCACTCCTTCACTATGCTGCTCCAAGTCAGCTATTCCTCTCAAGAATCCTACCCTGCATAAACCTTCCCCTTATCTATTCAAACAACTGAAGATGGTATTTTTAACATGAAGATTTATTTCTGAAAAATCATTATCTGTATAAAGGTAGACTGCAAGAAAGAATATTTCCTCACCTCCTTTAAATTCAAGACTGTCTCTTTATTTAGTGGAGCTCTTTCACTGCACTGATGTCAGAAACAGCAGATGAAGAAAGTGGTCTCATCTTCCAATGACATACACACAGTTTGGTTTTTACAGGGTAACATAGAGGACTAAAGAATATTTGAACTACGTTTGCATTCATTTTCTTAAAGCCAGTAGGAATGATCATGAGAGATGTGCAGGGAAGAACAGAGTTTTAGGGGTTGTTGGGTTGTTTCTTTCATGATCAAAGCACCATTTAACCACCAAGCTCTTCAGTTCATGGATAAAATGCTTTAGACCTTATCCATACTGTAACTTTACATGTTAAACTTCTGAATCTACTATTTCCTACTAATGGCTACTTTCATGGATATGTGCCATGTGTCAAAAAATCTTCTTCAGATTCATACTATCAATGGTCTTAAAGATATCATCTGAAACAACTACACTGCTTTTCATTGCCATCAATAAAAGCCTTGGTGCAAACCAATGTGTGAATATTTCTGAAACTTTAATACAGCAATGATTTAACTTAAGACCAGTTTTCTGAATTAAAGGTACACACAGTCTATCATATCTACCCAATGACTTATACTTGTATAGCACTTCTGTATGATTTAAAATCACTTTAGTAATTTTGATTCCAGTTTATAATTAGATAGTCCATCATAAAAGAGCCCAGAACATTACCCTAGCCTAGGTCCTATGTATGCCATATGTATATGCAATCTACTACATCAATCGAAACGGCTCACCGTTCAGATTATGTATACACAAAGAAATGTACTTTACCTAGAGGTCAAAATAATTTCTGTAAGAGTACAGTATATTCTTTTGTTTTTAGCTACCTCCTACAACCATGAAGTATAAAAATTTAACAATCTGCAAAAAACCAAACTGAACACCATACATCAAGTTTCTTTAGTGTCATGATAGGAATGTTATAATCAGCAATATGCTTCACTTTTAATTCTGTTTTTACTATACCTTTCTACCTTCTAGCTCATGGTAGCCTATGTCAGTTTTATTACAAAATATGGTTATGGCGAGGAAAAGGTAAAATAAAAAAAATAATTAAAAAAAATCAATTCTGCTACTCTAAGATCACATGTGCAGGAAGTAAGGCATGGATTTTGGCTTTTTAAGATAGTGCTTCTATGTTTTGCCCTTATTCCTGCCTTGGCTTTTGCAACCACATAATACAGTCTGGGAGAAATCACCATGACCGTGGATAAATTCAGTTCTGACTACCCTCAAGTCTGAATTGTTTCTTAACAAGGCTACAAATCAGTGTAGCTCTGGTTTGACACAATTCTAAGACTTTCAAAACTGCACTTTCAATACATTAAGTACAAGATGTAGGATTTTTCAAAAACATTTTAGAAATGCTGAGAAATAAGATAAGTTGAAATGTATACATATCGCTACATTAGCCATATGAAGAGAAAGCTGCAACACAAATGCACTGAAAATGGCAGAGATATTTGTCTACACATGGTAGGAAAAAAAAAAAAAGATTTTTGAAATGATGATCCACTTATATGTGGACAGGAACTTTCTTCCTTTCAGAGACACTGGACAACATTAGGTCTATAAGCATAGAAGTTTTTTTAAAAGGCCTACAATTTGTTCTTTCTTTACATTTCACCGAGAAAATAAATATACATAGATGAAATAAAAAAGGAATGGACACATTAAATATATGACAATTCAATTAAACAGCTGTGTAATATAAATATGCGAAAAATAGATTTTATCAGGCTGTATAGCCAGCCTCAGCAATCTAATGTACATGTACAAAGCCTGCTGCTCTAGATTCATTAGGAATTCCGACCTTGAGATTTTTCGCTTGCTCATCTGAGTCCACTATGTAATTATTTTAGGAGCCTTTCTATATTTCAGTATTATGCATTTTTCCAGTAAAGATTTGGGAATGTATTTTAAATATACTGCATGATACTGTGACTAGTAGGTATTCAATTAGTAAAGAAGAAGTCGGCAGTTGTCCGCCTCACCTTCACCTCTGAAAAATAATTAATACATACCAGATGCTGTGTAATGAGTTATTGAACTATGCAAATAAATATATTCAAAGGACCTTCACTAATTTTATGACAACACAGTCCATAGCTGTGATATTCTAAATGAACCTATTCCTTATTCTCTCTAGTGTACACATGTACAATGAAAGACCAAAGTAAAATCTTAGCTTTCTTCACAAGAAAACAGGATGTGAATTAGAAGTCTGAATGTCAACGCTGAACATTACAAAATTTTACAGAAAAAGGAGGAAACAGGGTTGATAGTGCATGTAAATATGACAGTGTATTAGGCTGCATTTAATTACCAGTTCAAACAACAACCTGATCTAACCTTTGACAAGTAAAATAAATGTTCTGAATAATTTAACCAAAGCAAACATTTGCTGTTAAATGCTGGCTAATTATAGTAAGAGTTGTACTGAGAGGGGGAAAAAACCCCAAAGAGATGGTAATTTATACACTTCTCCTGCAACTGCTACAGCTATTCCTTGAAACCCTTGAATTTTATTTTTTTTTTCCATGCGGGATAGCTATTAAGTATCTCTTCAGGAAAAAAACCTGTCTATGCTTAAAGGAAGAAGCACCCTATTAGAATAACTAGCCTTGATTTACAAGCACTGAAGAAATAGTCCAAGTACAGCAGGTAAAGTAACATTAATTTCAAGAATATCCACCTTTTCTATTGATAGCTTTCTGATATGAAAGGTCTCAGTTTGTAATGTTATGTATCATACTGGAAATGAGAATGGGTAGAGTAACAACTAAGTCTTTTCCAATGCGTCAGTTCAAAATGACACAAAAGACTCGGTGCAGTATAGGGGAGCACAGCTCAGTCATGTCCAATGCATTCTGAAGAGTAAGGACTAAATTTAAATTCTTTCTTTACATAAATAGTAGTTTAACAGTTAAATGACATAAACTACAGAGATTATCTAAAAAGAGACCCTCCCAAATTATGTAATGACAAAATAACTCCACCACTATTACTTTTTCAGATACATTTTCTATAGTCAATTATACCATTCATAAGAACATTCAGCTTGTTCCAAAAAGAAGCTATATTTCTCAGAAAAATAAACATGTGTGACAAGGACAAATATTTGAAGTCATCATGCTTCCAACATCAGAACATCAAGAACCATGAAATTGAAACCATTAGAAAAAAAGCATTTTTTTCTGCAGCAAATATGCCTTCAAGTTGTAGGCTATTTCTAAAGAAATGAATGGCTTTTGTTACCTTTGGGCCAAGAGTTTCACTTCTTTCTGCGATGAAACGTTAGCAGCAGGATCAAATGTCTGTCTGCATACACAATATCTATGGTTCCGAAGAATCAGAAGACCATGAAAATTTCATGGACAAGCAATGTATGGTAAACAAAAGAAGTCTGTAAATCCCTAATCTTGAATACATATTAATATTTGAAGGCTTTATATAATCTGCAAAGTAAAAAGTGAAAACTATTAAAAATATTAAAACTGACTGTAAGTATGCTCCTCTCTTTTCCCAAAAGTAATTTGTGTGCAGATAAGTTCTGGCCACAAGTTTCCAAGACAAACATATTATTTTTAAGTTACCTTTTATATTTCATAAATATTTAAACTCTTCCTGAAATTTTAAATATGTTTATAGAGATACAAATGCTTACATTTTTAGCCTCTTATAATGAAAAAATACGAATTAAACTATTTTTTGCACACTGTAAGAAAAACAATTTTTACAAGAAGCAAATAATAAATTCACAAAAGAATTACCACAAATTGTTTACTTTATAATGAATGAGGTGGATTCAAGAAACAACCTGATTTCCTAGCTTACAGTGCAAACTGAATACTGGAAAACTGAGTTTGGAAGTGATTACTATTCTTGCTCCATAGCTCAGAATAGTCTTTAAGCAAACAAAGTAGTAAAGAATTTGACAAGATCCATGCCTGACACTCTGGAGAAATTCAAGTACAGAATTAATTTTACACTGTAACTACTGCTTCATGCCAAACGGACAGTGGAATGCACTGTTTTTTCTTATGCTGAGGCATCCATAAAGCCAGCTGTATTTGGATAGGACAGAGGGAAATCTCAGGCAGTCACTGGTAAATGCAATGAATCAACTCTTTCCCGCTATTACACTGCACATAAAACTTTGGCATTTAAGCATAAAACTGGAACACATCTTCTCTAGGGTTGTTACATTTTATATATTCAGCACTTGGGACGTTATCAGTTTCAGTAAGGAAAATTTTTCTAACAGGCAATACCTTTACCTTTCTGTGAATTAAAAGGTAGCAAGAAATAAAACATAGCCACTCAACTCTAAAATTTTATCTTCTCCAAAATACTTGTATTTTAGATAATTAAATAACATACTTTTGTGCAGTAAATTATAGAAAAATTAGAATTAGCAATAAAATAAAAAGCAGAATGGAGAAAATAACAGAAATCACAAGAGAGCTATGACTGTGGGATTGTTCCTTTTGAACTAATCCAACATTTCACCCTGGACAGTCTGCTATTATAAATAACAATTAATTTACTCTGTACTGGAAGTTTTCTACATATTTTAGTCTGCACATACTTGTAAGGCCTTCCTGAAGAGAATTCACTTTTGTGTAGAATGGCTTTGTGATGTGGATTAGCCTCCACAAGGGATCTAAATTGACAATAATGAATTCATTTTATATAGTAGACTAGACTTAAATGAGAAGTGAAAGGCCAGTGCCAGCAGAGTTCACTGATCAGCCACTGTTGTTCTCTATATAATTTACTGGTTGGGTTTAACAATTACAGCATTGCCTAGATAATCTGTAGCTGCAGCATACTGGAAGGAGAGGAAGAGCAAATGCTTCTTGTGTTAGTCAGAGAATTGAATATTTTTTTTATTTAAATGCAGACCCACATAAAATGCAAAAGGAGTATTTATAAGGAATATCTAAGAACACTGACACTGGTTTAAACTAAAATTAATTTATATCATTCAAATCCGGAAAAACATAATTTCAAGCCTTGATCTTATTAGGATACTTAATGTAATCTTATTAGAATGTGAGCTTCGATATATCAAAGTGTTTTATACATAGCAAATGTATTTTAAAGAGTGCCAATAAACATTATGAAACAATTCACTACTGATGTCCAAACCTAGTTTCACAGGGGCAGACTACTGGATCTGTAATTAATACAGCAGGAGAGGCAGTGCCTTCGCACAGGCTGCAGTACAGAACTCGCTGTCACATGAGTGTAAGTAAGTTTCCAGGACTTTTTCATCTCAACTGCCTGAGATTTAGCAAAGAATAGCATGCTTTCCAAAAGGGCAGAGTACCTCCATCTTCAGAGGAAACAAATGGGGATCATAGATGCTTAAAATTTCAAAAAATCAGGCCTGGTGCCATATACAAGGGAAGTGCTGCCAGAAATGTCACTCACAGAATCCATGCCTGCCACTCCACAGAGATTCGTATAGGCTTAATGATGGCTAGCAAGTACAGAGAGCAGATCTAGCTTTGGAAAAACAACAGAAAACCAGGCAGCAGGCAAGCGACAAGCACTCTGCACTCGTATCCCCACTGGCAAAAGTAGAGGTAAAATAGTTAAGAAACTGCTAAGGCTGATGCCAAAAATGTAAATGTTTCTAAGGACTATAGCAGACCTTAAGAACTAGTTTTTAATCTCATTTGAAACAGTTCAATACTTCAACATTAATATATGCACATATATATTAATGAAGCCGACATGTTAATCACCCCCCAATGTCGATGCCTGTGAAGCATCTCAGCTCTTACTTCCTTCACCATCGGTCGTGTGTAAGTAACATACTGTGGCAACATATGAATAGTTCATAGCTCCAGCAATGAATGAATGAACAGTGACCTAAACGCAAGCAGCAATTAAGGTTTCTGTTTCTTTACCCATCAGCTATTGCATATACCTCACAGCAAACAAGTATGTTTTTCTGACATGCACACTTGTCTGTTTATAAGTTAAAGAACTTTCAGTCAAGAGCCTTTATGTTTTTCCCCTACATGCTTCGTTTCTTGCTACATGCATTGGAGTTTTACTCTGATAAAGATGTTTATGACAAGCCAAGGAAATGGAGGTGAAGCTGCCAAGGATTAAGGTAAAAAATACTACAATACTTTGCAGAAGCACAAAGAGTCTGCTGTTTTTTCCTTACACTTGGAAAGCTTAAGTGAAAGCTTTCTGAAAAGTGCAATGAGAGCTTCCAGTCAGCACTTCTACTTAATACTTGTACGCAGTTATATGTCCCTTCCAAGACTTTAAAGTACTACAACAAAGTATCAGGAAAGAGAGAAATTCCAACATTCTAAATGGCAACAAGCATGAAATAACTACAATATGCTGTTTTATTCCCTGTTGTGTTTATTTTTTTTCAAAAGGATGTGTCTTGTTCTTTAGGTTAGTTTCGTTTTCTGTTGCCTTTTTTGTTGTTGTTCCTGTTATTTATACTTTATGGGAAAAAAAACAAAACACCAACAACAAAACAACAGCAAAAGCAAAAAAAAAAAAAACACCCCAAACCAAAACAAACAAAAAAACCCCCACAAAACAAAAAGACACACACCAAGAGCCATGACTGTTCTTTCTCACAAGTTCAGTTCAAAACAATTCTACTAATGACCTACTTCACATTATCAATACAGTAAGTATGTGTTCAGAGATAAAATTACATTGTAATTCCACATTATAATTAGTTACTCAGAGAAACTAAATTCCAGTTGTAGAATCTTGTTACAAAAATCATCTGTAAGAGGAAGTTTTAAGAGACCAGCAGGTAAGATTAAGTAATAGTAGTTCAAAAAATGTTTCTCCAATTGTAAACAGAATGACTGACACAATCTTACCTGTCACTGAAAACTACAGAAATCAACATTTGAAATCTTTTCTCTCAGTTTAAAAAGTGAATCCATTTTCCCTATTATCTACAATATGTGATTCAAATTTCTAAGCCTGTTAAAAATATTCTCTACAAAAATAAGCTGAAAAAAATTAAGACAAACCAGATGAAAGTAAAGAAACAGATCCTAGGAGCTGTTAGTACATTAAATAAGAATTACAGCAACACATTTGGCTTTGTAGAAAGTAGAGAAAAGCATAAAGAAAGCTATCTGCTTGAGAAAAGTAAGCTTTTTAGATACAACAGTGTAATTTTATTCTTTTTTAATCAAATAATCTATTTGGATAATTGGTCAAGGAAACTAACAGTCTGCTAAAGTAGAAAGTGGATGACTGTCTGACTCCTTTATTCTTGAAGGATGCATCATGCTGTCCTGTGATTTTTAAAGCCAAAGTTTGTATGGAACCTGTATTCAATAACTAATGTTTAACACTTTAATAAACTCTTTACATTCCCTAAACAGTTTGTGCTACAGAAATGAAAAATCCTCATTATTCAATACTGAGATTAGCTCTGCCCCTTCCAGCATCAGTTCTGAACCTACAGCATATATCATGTATATGTAATTTCTTTCAAAAGCACTTCATTTTACATGATACTGGTTTTCTCCAGCAACTTACTATGTTCACAGAATAACAAGGTATGACTTTTCAAACCCTTGCTTCCTCACAGTTTTTAAGTAGTCAGAAAAGTGCACATATGTGGGTATCGGTGTATGTTAATTTAATATATACATTATATTTAATGCAACTTATAAATTATATTATAATTTAATAATATAATTTATATAATTATAAATATTTCATATGTTACTG
>WTSP01017595.1:0-58658 GCA_025331215.1 Actenoides lindsayi
CCCATGAGGGTGGTGAGACACTGGAACAGGTTGCCCAGAGAAGTGGTGGAAGCCCCATCCTTGGAAGTTTTTAAGACCAGGCTGGATGGGGCTCTGAGCAACCAGATCTAATGGGAGGTGTCCCTCACCATGGCAGAGGGGTAGGAACTAGATGATCTTTAAGGTCCCTTCCAACCCTGACAATTCTATGATTCTATGTAACAGCCAAAATCACCTCGGGAAGTAAAAGGTGAGTGTTGCACAATGCAAATGACATGGGTGAGCACTGAAACCTCCATACTCAGCAGCCACAACTACTGCTGTGGTGCCTTTGTTTGCCACTGCACCAGCACAGAAGTCTCTTTCTTCGCAGCCCAATAAAACTGATCCAGGAGCATCAGCTGGATGACCAACCAGTTCCCATTCCTCCTTACTGGCTTAAAAGCAGCAGATTACTTGAAAGCAGGAAGCAAACACACCCACATCACCTTTTCAACCTTGTTCACATTTGTAAAGCATCATTTCAGCCCTAACATTATAGATGTTTAACAGGTCCATATTGAAAGACTTTGAACCTTGCAATCAATGTGACTGAGCCGCTGCACAAAATTTACCATTGATCCGTGTTTCACTTCATTAAATGTTACTTTTACAAGGTTCAAAACGAGTCTGCTTAAAATTGTTTAAAAAAACTTTGGTTTCATCATCATCCATATTAAGGAAGGAATAGTCAGTAGAAAGATGGGAACAGGTCAGTACCAGGTTTTGTCCTCAGCTCGTGCATCGTGCAGGGGCAGGACTGTCCATCTGAGGCAGAAAACAGTTGCAGGATTTGTGTGTGTGTGCTGCAACTCACCACGGGTGATGCGAGCTTAAGGCAGTGGCACGGAGAAAGAGATGGTATGAATAACAGAACTTAAAACCTTCTTTCAATGCTGCTGCTGCCTGAACTCAGCTGCAGCTGAGCTGACCACCCTGTGGACCACAAGGAGGGACTCTCTTTAAAATTCTTCAAACTTCAAATACAGATTTTTTAAAAACATGCCAGCTCCTCTGGAGCAAGCAGGCACCAAGTGCTGGGCATGTGCTATTAGTCCCTTAAAGACCACACAATCCTGAAGTGGACGAAGTCGTGCAGATTTGCAGCAGTATTAACATGCACACTCAGCATATTAATAATCAATTCTGCTTTTTGGCTTCTTTTGCTTATCTGCTGAGTTAAGCATGAAACACAAAACCCTGATTGCTACTACACCAGAATGGCCAAGAGCATCTATCAAGCCCTTAGTCCACAGGCAACAGTCTGCATGGGATAAACTATGAGAGCTGATAGCAAACCATCACTCTCCTACCTCTACTAACAAACAGTGTTATTTATCTTCTGGACAAGTTTAATATTTTAGTGCAAATGGGTTTATGTACTAGTATTTCCTCGTTTCTATGGCCTTGGGTCTCCAGCCTCTTGTATTTTCACTTCTACAGCCAACAGCTAGTAATGCAGAAAAATATTGTACATTCATTATAGAGGGAAAAAAAAAAGTTCCACATCAACATGATTCCTTTGTGCTCTGGTTAAAGGTTGGACTTTCCTCTTTATTCTTGTCTCCTGTAATTTATTAAACCCTCTGCCACGATAAAATTAATAGTGAGTCTTGGAGTAGGTAAAAAACTATTTATCCAAGGAAGTAATATATTGCACCATCAAGTAAGAATCAGCATTCTTTAAAATTAAAATATATTTTTTTTCAAAGCATGTGAATTGCTGAGGAACTTTGCCACCTACCACTCACTGTTGAGCCAGGGCAGTCAGCCCCAGGCAGGGCTCCTTGCTGCCCCTGACCTGGGAGCTGCTTTTGCAAATGTAGTGTTTTGGAGATTGCTACTCACTTTTGTTTGTGCTGAGAGGCGACAAGCCAGCAAGCTGAAGCTGTGACAACACCTCAGTGTATCGCTCCTCTTCCCGCAGCACTGTGGCCTTCAGAGGAGGCATTCCTGTTTCGGAATAGGGTGTCAGAATTAGCCCGGGGTTACAGCCCAGAAATAGCTGCTCTACCGTTCACAAGGCAAGTAATTACTGCAAAAACCATAGAAAAGTGTCGTTTTTACAGTAGGACTTTGTAGTACCGAGCTGTGAACTGCCCAATACCAAAAGCTCCCAGAGGCGGTTTCTGAGGTGTTACACTTCAGCCCTTATTCACTCCCCCTATCAACAAACGAGCATTACTGAGTTTGGAAGGAAACCTCTTTCGACTGCTACAACCTCCACGGCCAGGAGGGGGACACGTGTATATGCGTTCCGATTCGGAGGGCTACACTGCACACGGCGATCAAAACCAGCCCTGCAACGACATCGCAAGAAGCCTCGCAGCGCCTCCGTGCATTATTTCTCTCCGGCCCCCAGTTTTGCTTTGAGTGGAGAAGACCTGCTGATAGCAGAGGCTAGGAAGCGGTTTCTCTGCCTTAGAGCTAAAGCGTCATGCCACACGACGTTTTTATTGTCACCATCTGCAGGAGAAATGGTAGTTCTCCAGCAGATTAAAATTCATGCACAAAATGAACAGGATAAAAGGAGTAGAGAGCCACTCCAGTTACAGACCAGCATGATTTTGCAAGGCCCGGCAGCCTCTGCCACTTTGCTTGACAAAGCCACGAAACCAACTCCAGCATCTCGGCAGGAAGGGAGACGGGCTGAAATCCGCTCTCATCTGCAAAGTTTTATTCCTCTGAGCATCAACAAAACACAGATGGTCTTTCCTCTGAGTGAAGACCATTCCACACCTGGAAAACTCCAGTCAGGAAGAGAGACCAGAAGGCAAAGGAGAGAAATCTGTTTGTACAAGCCCTCTGCAAACTGCGCTGGACCTCTCTAATCAGCAGCAAATGTTCCTGTGCACAGCAGTAGCATGTGCAAACCCAATGTGTGCCTCAAACAAATGAAGGCATTTCTTCATGTAAATAAATAGTTTGCATTGACTTGAAAGAAAACCCCAAACAACAGGCACCTCTTGGAATTTTTAAAACAGAAGGAAAAGATGTTAACGAGGCGGTCTGGGATCTGCTTTTCTTTCCTGAAATTATTTTGAAGGAATAGGCATGAAATCAGAAGTGGGCTAGAGGAACCTTCCCCCAGGAACAGAGTCCAAACACCAGTATTTTTCTGAGCAGTGATCCTAAGGAAAGGCCACCAGACACTCACCTGCATCATCTCCCAGTGGCGCTAGAGAAAACAGCACTATGTCACATACTAAGATAAACTCTAAGCTAAGACCAAATAAACTAAGCATGCACCAGGCTCCACAAATGCAGAGTAAAACCCATATTGCCATACCGGTGTCTACCAACAGGGTTATCCTTCAAGGCATGAACACATCCCAGCTGACAGATTCCCCTCTAACAACATGCTTTAACAAAGCATCCAGTGAAATGGATGTATTTGATTCTCATGAGCAGAGGAGCACCGTGACCAGGCTAGTGCCTTACTCACGTAAAACTGCCCCTCATCAAGTTGTTCTTCATTGCATAAATTAGTTATAAGGGAGTTAACAGACTGGGAGATAGCTGATAGATCCTGTAAAATCCCCAAAGCCCTTTGAAAATCTAAGCTTCAAAATGAGGAAAACATCTTTAAAAACCCCTTTAAGCTGATTTTCAATAGCAAAGTATAGATTGCAATTGCATCTTGCACTGCACTTGACCCGGTATTTTGGTTTTGTTGCAACATAGTTGTTATTTTGTTGCAATTCAACTAGAACTGTATAGTTTGTCAAGTATTATAGCCACATCCCTTTGATAAACATATTATTCTCCTAAGCTCTACTATATTTATAACAGCAAGAGCACCTGCAAAGTACAACAATTTTTAAATCACAACAATTAGATTTCTATTGTTTATGAACTAAATTTTCCTTGGAGGTATGGCTGGAGGGTGCAGAGAAATCCACTTACAGCTGAGGTATACCAAATGGCATTAGTTCAGGAGCTTACCTAGTGTATTTATCTTTTATTGGAAGAGCTTTGTCACTGCCTTTCAACAGGCATTTTCATTTTTACCATAGTTACAGGTTTCCAGTCTCTGGTTCCCTTCCTGGGCCTTAGCCCTCTTCCAGCAGCTGCTAACAATGTCTATTTACCAATAGTCACAAATGATGGACATGTCATTTCCACCAATTGTGGTAATCCTTGCTTCAAGATAATCATTGTTCAGGTGTTTTCACTACAAGGAGTTGCAAGGTTGAATTAAATTTTAAACCTTTTTAATTACTAGATCTGACAATTTCCATGTAAATTACCTGCTCCTCAGGAAATTGCAAACAAACACATCAAAATGAGAACAACTCATTTTGAGTTAATTTTCCAATCATTTATACCCATGAAAACTCAGTTAACAGGACTGTGTAAAGCAGCAATAGAAATGTGAAGGGAATCGGGTCCTTTACGTGACTAGCAAAACTGCTGCTACCTTTCCTTTTTATTCTGAAAGCAGAATTGAAAAAAGAAACGGTTTTGAGTGCAGTTACGGTTCAGCTAATATTCCAACATTACAGTCATGTTTTTCCTGCCCTTTGGTCATCTTTATTTCTCTGTAAAGAACTAGAACTTACAGGACACACCTGAACAGAGATCAAGTCAGAGTGTTATTCTGGTTTAGTTATACTGCTCTCTTCTAATACCATCCCTTAATTTATACAATTTTAGCTCCTCTTGTTCAGTCCACCAGAATTCAGAGCCTAATAACGTGTGAAATGGGAATCACAAACATGGTTAATAGTTGGTTTAGTCAGAAGCCTTTTAGGGAACATATTTAATTACTCCTAGGAAAAAAAAATAACCACAACAAAAAACCAACAGTCTGCCTAATATTTCCTCCCCATCCAAATAAAATCACATGGGAGAATTAGACTAAGTAGCTTTCCCTCTTGCAATCACTCTGATTTATGGACTTCATATAGTTTCTATGATGACAAAGAAACTAGAATGAAGCAAATATAACTTAGAACTCTTTTTTTTTTTTTATAACATGCATTCAAAAGGTTTTCCTCAATCTTTCACGGCCATGGGCAGGAAGAGGAGGAACAAATTACTTACACAGATCTCCAAATTCCAACCAATTTTTTTCCTCTTGTTGAGGGGACAGGGTTGTGCCCACACAGGCCTGGGGTTACAGAGGTTTCAGCATTTCCCAAATCTTAACACCGCCTTGGAGAAACACTCACAAAGGTTGGCAGTCTGGGGAGCGAGGACCTGGCTCTGCCCACAGCACAGACTGGGTGCCATGTCCTCCACGCCTGCTTTTGAGGGGACTGGGAGGTACTTCAGCCCACCAGGGAAACACAAAGCTTGTTGAGAGACTCGATCTACCCTTTAGTGGGAAAATTCTGGTGAAATTTTATCTATCTATCTATCTAGTAACTGCATCGTGTGTGGGTGCTGTGGGTGTCCGGGCGCTGGCTGTGCTCTGAGGGGAGGCGGCAGCTGCCCCTGCTGGGCCTGTTCCCGCCGGTTCTGGACGATTCCAGCCCCAGGCGTCCCCTCAGCCCCGAGCAGCCGGGACACCGCAGGGGAAGCAGGTGTTGGAACGGACAAAATGGCGCTCAGCAGTGAGGGACAAGGGGAGAAATAGCCCTGTGAGACCGGAGGGGAGGGGACCCACCCCACCCCCCAGCCTTGCTGTCCTCCTCGGTTCTGACATACAAAGCACGAGAGACAAAACTGAGCGTGGCCAGATCAGAGCTAGCACGGCAGGGTATGTCCTGTGGTGACAGGCAATAAAACACAGTTACCAGCTATCCTGACATGATCCCTAAAACACAAAACCTTCACCCCACAGTGGGTGTCCTTGGGGTCTGGTAACAACTCTCTGGGACAGAGACACGGGCAGGAACAAGCTCCCTCGGTCTCTTCTCAACAGCACAGAACCAAAACAGACGAGGAAATTTTTAACTGACACATGAGCATCGCAGAAGGATGCTGAGCGTTAATTATTTCATCAAGATCAAAGACAAAATGTTTTCTGCGCTATCTCAGCACCTCTCAGTAGCAGACCAGATCACTATCTGAATGTTATCAAAAGCCATCTTCTTTCTATTGTTCCTCCTTCCTGCTAAGGCAGGGATATTAACAGAGAAAAAGTCAAGTATATGGTCACATGGACCTTTTATCAAAGAAAAGGAAGAGCTTCAAAGGGCTGAGAGAAGCTACTCGGTCTGAAGTAGTCAATTTTTAAAAATTTTTTTTGGAGGCAACCACTCTGTCTTTTTTTAATCTGAAAATTTCTCCAAAATACCTTTACAGCAGTGTGTTTATTGCACACTGCTGGCACATACCTGCTCTTACATCAATTTCAATTTTCCATTACAGCTTGAAGAAACATTTTGCTGGACACAGTAAAGTTATTACTTAATATAAGCACATATGGATTATGGATTCTATATATGAATATTTCTGTAATTTCCACTCTGTCAGTACTAACATAGCCTTTGTCACCGTAGTATTATCATAAATATATATATATGTAAAATAGAGCTGAGGGAAATGCTCCTTCCCTTTGCTTAGCACTGGTGAGCCATCTGGAGTGCTGGATTCAGTTTTGGGCTCCCCAGATGGACATGGACATACTAAAATGAGTCCATGGAAGGCCACCAGGATGGCTGGGAGCTGGAGCACAAGGCATGTACCTCTCAGCAGAGGTGCTCAGTGAAATGAAGAGAGACAAACAGGAATGCAAGAAATTCTGGGCAGATGTAAGGAAAACTTTTTCACAATGAGGATGATCCAAGAGGATCACACACAGAGCAATGCTGTAGTTGGTAAGGGGTGACCAATGCATGGGGATGAACTTTGCACATCTGGTATGGTCTATCCCAAGAATCTGGTCCACACAGCTCCCTGCTGGCACACGCCATGGCCAACGGCAACAGCTTCCTCTGCAGATGATTGCAGGCTGCTCCTATCCTGTTTACTTGTTATGAATTGTTTCAGCATGTTTTTCAAAGCCTGATTAAATTGTGGTAACAGCTCGCCAGTTCACAAACGGCTTGTCAAGGTCCTCACGTGCCTGACCCCTTTCCTCCACTGTCACGGGCAGTTAGGCCCCCGTGTGTAATCACCAGGCAGACCCGGTCTGACGGACAGCTTAATTACAGCCACATGCTATTGGGGTCAACGCAGAATTGAGAGACTCAACTTCAGGTAACACATGACATAAACTATGATTACAGAAATCTACTGGTGCCTTCTTGCCTTTCTCCCCGTCTGCCCAGTTATGTACACGGCTGCAAAACACGTGTGGTGCATTAAGACCAAACAGCCCTTTCCAAGCAGATGAAGGATGGTGGCAGCTCCGCTTGAATCCTCAGTCCAAGTACAAGGTGGCCAGGCTCTCCCTGTAGGACACTCCAAGGGTGCACCTGAACTATGGGCACTGCTGGCCCTTCCTGATGGTCTGTAGCACCTTCAGATCTTTTCCTGTACAGAAACAAACAGTAATGTACTAATTACATAGTTTTGCTCTTCTAGTGAAGCCATCTCAGAACATACCACCTTCAACATCTATTGAATTTTTCCCCTAATGTTATTAATGGAACTTATGGAGACAAGGCTTAATCATTCCTCATTATTTTACCCTTCCTCTCCACTTCTAAAGTTACTTGCAAAACACAAGATGAGCACTTTAATAAAAAAATTCTACCTACAATTAATCTCTGGGAGGCAAAATATTTTGGTTTGCACGTATAATTTATCTACTGTGATTAAGTAAAGAAGTGTTGGAGCCCTCTTAGCTACAGGTTACTTCACCTGGACATGAGGTGCTCTACCTGTCTGCGGGGAGCAGACCAGCCCAAAGAGCATGTTTTATTTTGAAATCACCTCATTCAGATGTCACTGAATGCCAAGATATATAAAACCAGTTTGGTCACAGACCTTCTTGCTTTTACTTTGTGTCTTCCTTTTAACTGTTTGGTACCAGTACTCTTATCAGGAAAGCTGAGAAACTGTTGGGAGCCTTACAAAGAGAAATACGCTGCCTTTTGGGCATTATAGCAGAGAATTGACTAATGTTTCTGCAGGGGGATGAAGAATGAGGGTGCTAGAAGGCAGCTATGGGCAGGAACAGCTTCATCTAGACCAGTTGCTCAAAGTCCCATCCAACCTGGCCTTGAACACTTCTAGGAAGGGGCATCCACAACTGCTCCAGGTACCCTGTTCCAGTGTCTATG
Organism: Actenoides lindsayi; assembly: GCA_025331215.1. NCBI lineage: Eukaryota > Metazoa > Chordata > Aves > Coraciiformes > Alcedinidae > Actenoides > Actenoides lindsayi. Next base: position 8,196 of record WTSP01017595.1, read on the forward strand.
TAAAAGAAAGCCAAACCAGAGGAATCACTAGGACCTGTTACACAGTGGTAAGAGGCAGCCTTCAACCCCAGTCAATTCTTACTCCATCTTTTCATCCACTTCCTACAAACTTGGCTGCACGTATTTAAAAGTTCCTCCTAACTCCCATTTTCTATTGGGCCATGCGACTACCTGGCCCGAACATCAGCAACTCCAGTCCTGCTTGCCCAAGTGTGGAAGGTGGTTACCAAGTCTGAAAAGAACTCGCTTCTGGCTTTCAGTATCACAACTTCTTCCCTGCCACTTTGGTTTTATTTGTGATGGCTATAAACGCTTATATTCAGCTAAGCTGCTCTGGGACCCCACTCATATGCTTCAAGAGAAAAGCACAGGAGGAAGGTAAAACGTTTGGTAGGCTGTCGGCAACACAAAGTGGGAGTGCCCAAGTGACGCATCTAAGCCCCAAAATACCCAGTGCAAAACTCCAGAATCTTTAGTGAGAAGCCAAAGAAAGGCTGCAAAATGGCTATAACAACAGGCTTAAAAAAATGAAAACCAAAAGGAAGCGTGACAGTCATGACAGAAAGAATGTATTGTTTTGACATCAGTGTACGGAGAGAACATACAAGACTGCTTGTAAAGAAGGTTTTAAAATGAGGTTCATCATCTGCAGTGACTGAAGGAAAGGCCTCATTCAAGACATCATTCATTTTGCACTTAATTGTAAGCACATGCTGGGGTTCTAGCCTGAAGCAAGGGGTTAATTATTTCACAGGATTAGAACTACATTTTCTTTTTCCCCAGGAAATGTAGTGTTATTGTGAAGCCCATCCAGACATGCTATTTCATAATTAATGCTAAATAAAAAGTGAATTCTCTCTTTTGTCTAAATAGTTTGCTTTGGCTCAGCTAGGAACAGCAATTAGCAAGACAGCTTCCCTGAACATATTTGATCTGCTACAGGGTTTCCTGCTGCGTATCAGAAGAACAAACCTGATTTCACACAATCCATGGGGTTTATGTTGGCTGGATGTGCTATAATTAAAACGATCTTCTCCACCCCTCCCAAGGGCTTTGTCTATATGCTTGTGGTTTTTTGTGGAGAGGCACACACGTACCTAATTTAGCAGTTTTGTTGATTTACACTTCTGCTCTTTACCAGTTCCCTTTGTAGTGTTCGCTGTTTGTAGTTTGATGCAGAAATTGGGACCCGTTATCATTTGTGTTATAGGTCCTTTTTATGAGCAGGAGTAGAGGAACAGTTCCCATGGAAACGTTTCCATGTTTCATGCTGTGCTTTTCCTGGGATTTTCAAGGTTGTGCAGGGTGGGCTCTGGGGTGCTGTGGGGCCTTCTAAATAGGCATATGCAGCAGTCTGTGAACACTTCCCCTTCAGCTGGGGAATTAAGATTTGACTTATTTTTAGATTGTGTATTGATGTTCAGGCCAATTCCCACCACTCTGACAACAAACTGGATCCTATTTCGAAAGGCCACCCCAAAACCCAAGAGAGTGTGTTCCATTCACTCTCTGACCTTTACACTTAAGCCGTGAGTGATGCTACAATATAACAGGGCTCAGTGCACTCTCCTGAGCTGAGATGGCCTTATGTCACCAGGGACTTTCAAAGCTTCTTGAAAAAAATGTGCCATCAACCCTCTCCTGCTCTCCAGTTAAAGTGTTCAGGCCCAGGGAACACTACTGCTCATGACCCAACCTGTCAGAGCAATGCTAAAAAAAAAAACCAAACCAAACAAACAAAGAAAACATGTGGACACGTCAAACCACCTTCTTTCTCACACAGCCTTTCTCTTAGGGCTCTGTGCTGGTCATACACACAGGTGAGGTGCATGGCAAATGGGCTGTACCAGCAGTCACCTCAACACTGCAGAAGATTCACCTGCAGCCTGGATCCTAGCAGGACAGGTCCCCATCCCCATTACCTTTGTCCTCTTTCTTTCTAGTGTCTTGGTAGGGGTTCCCAATGTTATTTTTTCCATTACTTTCTCATTCGAAGACTTATAAGTAAATTATATTAAAAAATTTACTTCCAGCTCTTCATAGTAGTGGGGAAAACCCCACCAACAAAACTTCAAATTTCAGGGCCATGGCCATGGCATTGAAGAGAGAATTATAACAAATTCTAATTCCAGTGGAGAGTAATTAGGAACATATTAAATAATTCATTATTATTTTGACACTTTTTTGTGAACCAGGTGTTTAGGAAGCTGTTTCAGACAGAAGCATGTAATGAAGTCTCTGAGGTCCTTCCCTACCAGCCAAGAGCATGAGAAGAACCACTAATGCTTGTAGAAGCCTGGAGCTACCCAGAGCCTAGCTCCAGCATGACCAGCAAGGACCTCATATCACTGTCAGAAGATGCTATGGTTTTATTTAATTTTCTTCATCCTCCATGAATATTTCTCATTTTTCTAAATACTCCCATGGTAGTGTCTGAGCTTTCTTAGTTACAACAGATTCAGGTAAGGTTTACATCTCTGGTCCATATTATCTCAAGTTTTTAAAACATGGTAGTATTTTTATTTATGTAAGAGTATTTAAAGCTGTGTTTTCATTCACACTACTGGGTTTGGGTTGCTTGACCTTCCACCAAAGTCAGTAGTGGTGCCCAGGATCATTCCATGTAGCCTAATTAAGCCTCCTCCTCCTCTCTAGTCTTTTTGTGAAGTGGCCCCTGTATTTTCATAAGAAATGAAGTTTCTCTTCCACATATCGAAAATCTCAACCACACCATAATATTTCTGTGATAAACACACATGAAGAGTCTGCAGTCACCAAAGAAGAGGGGAGAGATGTTTGTTTGTTTGGTTTTTTAAAAGTCATTACTAGCTGATTAGTTGCTCTTTCCTCCTTTTGTAATTTCTCCCTTGCTCTCAATACTGCATGTGTCAGACGTGAGTTGTCAGCTCAGACAAACATCATCTTGTGATTCAGTTCTCAGCCTGACTGCATGTGCTAGAAAGTACTGGAAGCACGAGGCAGCCCTGGAAATGCCTGTTTGCTGGTTGATTAAATAATGCAGAACCTCCACTTACTAAATTCAGACAGAGCTGCTATCGATTCAGTTGTCCTCACCTTTAGGTTTGTGGACAACCAGTTTCAGAGCTAGTTGCTGGTACCTGTGTACATGGTTCTCCTGAGCCTGGAAAACACAAGAGTGGAGACATTATATATATATATATATACACACACACACACATATATAAATATGCATTATGTACCTGGCTGATGCTACTGCCAGTCCATTCTGCAGGAATTCAAAATAAAGGACAGTCTCATCAAGATCCTTTCTCCACTCAAAGTGGGGAAAAATGTGGCTGAGCCAGTTTCTTCTGTTTCAAACTGGTGAGATCAGTAAAAAGAATTCACACCACCCTGGGACTTATTTCAAAAACATATAAAGAATTAAATGAACCAGTGCCCTGGCAAGAGTAGTATTTGCTGGGGCAGTACCCAACAGCAACATGTAAAGCCTGTGGTGGGCATCTGGTGTTTGAGAGGTTTGGGCAGGACAAAGGAGCATGGGGCCAGGTGCCATCCCCAGGCCACAGGGGCTGTTTGGGCTGGCTGTGCTCTAAATACTAAAACGGGCACACTGGCTTTGTGCCATGTTCATAAACACGTCCATCAACTGCAGCCTTGGGGGAACAGGCTCTACCATTCACTTGCTGAAAAACAAACTGCCATTCTTTACCTTCTAACCCTTCAGGAAAGCAGCTTTTCCCCACCCCACAATGTAAAACCCACTCGCTACATCCACTACGCAAGTGCTATTTAAAATTCACTCGCATAGTGAATTTTAGAGCTCATTCACGCTCAGCTCGGAAGCTGGGAACGGCCACGTAACAACATGTGCAAATTTTTGACTGAAGCAGAGTTATTCTAAAACCAACTGAATGAGGAGTCCATGAGGCTTGGCGCAATTACATTTTACCGAAAAACGCCTAACCATGTGGGCAGAGAGCAAGACAGATGAGATGAAGAGCCTTAACTACTACAGCAATTTTTATTCATTAGTGCAGAGACGTATCAGCAGGCTACAGCACCCCTCAAGAGCACTGACCCTCTTCTCCACACACTGCCTGCATTCCCCTCCTGATAGGCTGTATTCTTAGGACCCCCCCAGGATTTATTAGCTTCCAGAGATTGATTGTACTAAGTATTTTTTTCCAGAAAATTTAGAGCAAGTTTTCTGCTTGCTGGCACAAGCAGTAATAGGCAGCCCTTTCACTGTACCTTCCCCCAACACAGGCAGCCCACAAGGGAGCCCAGTCCCCTCTGAGGATAGGAGGCCACTGACACCCAGCAGGACACAACCATCCTTCCCCAGCATCACACACATGCCTGTGTCTCCTACCTGAGCAAAACATCTCCAAGAGCTCCACATCGCCCCGTCCTTGCCCAGATGCCACGCTGCGTAAGAAGCCGTCAGGAAGAGCCCTGCACTGGTGCCCCAGGGCTGCCCTCGCAGCAAAGCTGGGGACTTAACACTTCACAACTGGGCCAAGCAGCTGGTGGCAACCTGGAGCTGCCTCTTTTAGCACAGGAGATAGAAGCAAGTCCATGTATCTGGGGCGTTTTAAGGCACCTGGAGAGAAAGCAAACAAAACTCCACAAGGTACAACTAATTTCTCAACCAAGCAGGAAACATTTCAAACAGCTCCTTCAAAGCAAACTGCATGTGAGCCCAAGCTCCTCACAGCTTCTGTCATTAACGGAGAGCAAACAACAGTGAGGTATTATAATTTATTACCGTTGCTAAGATGAACACAGATACTTGATACCCAATTGTATGCAGAACTGTAAAAAAATAGTTTTAATACAGTATCAAAATTTACACAAGTGTAGTGTCAAAAGACCAGTGTCCCTCAAAGTAGCCCCTGCACGTATATACTGCAGGCACAAGTACATGTTTTACATTTTTTCATACGTATATGTAGATATATAGGAATACAACAATCGAAGTTTAACTATGCAAACAGTATGTATGGGAGAAAACAACATGTAAAGATACCCGACAGCTGTTTGGGCTGGATTATATATAAGAAATTATCCAATAGTGCAATGTTACAAAACGGAAGGCCAGATGCTGCATTTCAACTCAAGGAGACGGAGAGAACAGGAGTTTTGCAATGCTGGATCAGAAGCCTTACATCAAATGGTACCGAGGAAAATTAACGACAGAAACCAATATAATTACTGCTGAAAATTAACACGCTTTCTCTGAATAAATTTAGCAGATCTACATCATACTCCTATATAACAAAAGATTGTACAGCAACCGAGCTACATTCCACTGCAAATAGCCCACAAATACAGCATGTTGCAAGCTCAGAGAAAAGAGAGGTTCTGATTTGGGCTCAAATCTTAGTAACCAAGAACAAACCAGAAACCCAGGAATTGTTGCATTCCTATTTTTTTTTTTTTATTTTTATTTTTTTACTTTTATTAGTCTTTCTGATACTCAGCTATGGTAAAAAGTTAAGCAACAGCATTCATTCACAAGCCTGTTGCACATTCATACATGAAACTATCATTGCTTTTAGATATACACAAAATACCTATCATTGCAATTCAATACACACAACACAGATAAAAATAAACTAAGCACATCTAGGGCGCCATCTGGTCAAATCTCAGGCAATCTGAACAAGAGCTTTCTGCCTCATAATAATGAAAGACATGCTCTGAGTATAATAAAACCTTTTTCTCTGAAAGAACACTACGGTGGCAAGAAAAGCTGTTTTATAATGCAGTGCAATCTTTTAGATCCTTACAGACTCTTGTTAAAGAAACTAGCATGTCTCTAAATTAAACAGTAGAAATTATCATCCTGACAAGTGGAAAATACCTTCCAAAAAAACCCAAACCAAAACAACTAAAACCAAACCCAATTCTGACAGAAACTCTGACTGGAGACCTGTAATTGTGACACCTAAGTATTCTGTTCATTAGAGGGCTGCAAACATCATACGTGTCTTCAGAAGATGTGCATCAAAAGCGAGTCAAAAAGAAAGCTATCTTTACTTTCATTTAGAAAGAAATCATGTTTCACTACAAGGACTGTAGTTATGCTACACTACTGGCTGGTTAGGAGACTTTATGGTCTTTTAGCACCTCCAAAGGCAGGTATTCTACCAAAGCAAAAAAAATCATCTGGAAATTGCCTAAGCACCATTAAGCAATACTTTGCAGACTCAAGTGTGGGTTACTAAGAAGTGACTTTCTCAGACCTGTGGAGACCAAAGGCACAGTTTATCAATGTCTCTCCAGTCTGGTGAAAAACCTCTGTTAAATCCAGTGGAAAAGTCGTTCCAACCTACTAGAGATTCACTGTAACTAATCAAAATAAAACTTATTTCACGTAACTCCCGTAGAATCCCAATCGTCTTTTAGTGAGGATGGAAATACCTCAGTGCTTCTAATCATGGTGTGTTAGAGTGATGATGCGGCAGCAGAGTTTCACTAGCCAGTAAATCGAAAAGAGCAGCATTTGGGGGACACTGACAACACAGCTCCTCTGAAAGATCTCTGTGCAGAATCTCTACTAGTTTCCAGCGAAGTCTCTTGTGGTGCTTGCAGACACCTCGTCGTCAGCTGGGAAGTCACTGTGAACACGGTCAGTTCTTTCTCTCTCGTCAGCAGTTCAAACTCCTTCTCTTCACAGAGAGGACTTGCTCAGGGCTTTTTTACATAGGTCCTTTATACTGATTTCCCGACAAATGTTGTCTAATTCCAGGGCACGACCCTGCAGCATCTCCAAGTTTCCTCCACACAACCTAAGGAGAGGGATGGAAAGACATCTCATTATGACCAGTTAAGATGTACTGGTGTTCATATAGACATGCATCTGGAAACACCACATGTTCATTACACAGACCATGCAGCACAGGTAAGGACAGAGGGGAGGGATGCACAGCAGGAGAAGAGAACATTTCTCAAGGGACACAACATTCCTTGCGACCACACAAAGCACATGCTTCTAGGTAAAAATGATTGAAAACAGACAAATGAACTAGCACATGCATCACCAGGGTATTTTATGCTTCAGATACAAGACTGAGGGTATTTACAGGCCTTAAGTGAACAAAGTTTGCTCAACTATTTCCCAAACCACATCTCTTGGTTTCTGGAACGCAATTCAGAAGCACGAAGCTCAGTCCAGAGGAGCCTAAACATTTCCAGATTAAAAAGCACAGAGCAGTTCTCCTCTTTTTCAAAGAATTCACTTGCTCTTTTATCATCAAGCAATGTGTTAAGTCTTTATTTCAAAATGGTTTTTCTCATTTGTTCTTCCTTGAGATCAGAGGAACTGTGCACGCAGTCACTGTTCTATACACGCTTGTGTGTTTTGTTGAACCAGAGCAAAATACACAATTTGCCAGGAGTCAGCAAGTTTTTTCTTAGTGTAGACTACACATTGTAATGGTTTCCTTCCTCATACTCACCTCTACTCCCATTCATGATTGCATAACATCCATGCTACAATCATGGAATTAAAAATGAAGAGAAGTTATGCCCCCAAAAACTAGGAAAGTATTTTATAATGATTTATTTTAAGAACTGACCAATTATAAGGAGGAGAACCAGTAGCTTGTATCGTATCACCAAGCATCTCTTCCACAGGCCACCAGAAACAAGAGTGGTGGTTACCACTGTACTTTGCATTGCAATTGAAGATTATTTCTGTTTAATAATAATCAACCAGCAACCAGCTAAAGTTAACTGCTACTAAACCACTCATTAATCTCTGGACCAATAGTGATATGACAACGGAGAAAGACAAAACCTGTTTTCCATTCTCATTCTTTATTATTTGTATTTTAACAGTGTCTAAAGCCCGGGAGTGAACAGAGATTGCATTAGTTGGAACTGAATAAACACAAAGCAGCTGAGTCCTGGGAAGTGGACATCCTGAAAAGACCATCCCTACAGCTGACGAGCAAAGGCAGAATGACCCCAAGGTCCTACTGTTGTTCTGTGCAAGAGATGGCAAAGTAACCCAAGTCCTCTAAGCCTTTGCTGAAGAATACCTGAGTATAAGCATGAAAACCAGAAACACTCAAGACTGGAAGCAGTAAGCCTACAGTCTTACCATGTAGGGCCAAACAAAGTCCTTTAAAAGGAACTGTCTTCAGTAGTAAAGGGTGGGCATAACCCAAACCCTGCAAACTTTTCACATGGCCAGAATCTTGCAGCCTGAAATCGAAAGTTATTGTAAGAACTGTTTGCTATCTTGTGAAACACTGTGTCAGGGTAAAAGCACGAAACATGGGGTTTCAGTCAAACCTCCTGAAACAGCTGTCTAACTAAGCCATACAAAATGGCGGAGGGCTGGATTTGATGAGTCAGGCATTTCTTTTCAATGTTTAGTTGCTGATTTTCCTAACTTAGTATTATGAAAAAGCAAGGTCTCTTTGACAGCTCTTGCGGGAAGGCACACTGTGCCTACATATGCCTTTCAACAATTTTCTTGTCAATAAACGTCAGACAATATTTACCAAACAGCTAATGCTGACACAATAATGAACTAAAAGGTGACACTTCCGAAGTCCTTTATTTCCAGCTGAGTAAATGACCCCTGATTGCTAGGAAAGGTCAAATGCATACAAGACAGCCCTGGAAAGCCAACATCCTAAGGAGAATTGACACAGCGGGGTCAAAAGGCACAGTGTCCTGACATTGCTACGGGCGGGAAATGGAGAAATCTTTATTAGCAACCACTCTTGCTTGTGCACACGGTGCAACAGGCCCTTGAAGGCACACCAGTGATTTTATTTCCCTCCTTTTCAGAAACACAGGATGACACAGGCTAAATTTCTGCAGACTTATCACCAAACTCTCCTTTTGTGCTGGTGTCTGTGCAGTTCTTTGCACAGTCATGATAGCTGTACACATTGCTGCCTTCTGCACACATTTATTTGCCCCTATGCATTGTATATACGTTTTGAATTTGCATATAGAGTTGTTTCTTCTCAGTTCACTAGTTCAACACTGACCTGCCACAAGCAGCTCTAATGGAATTACTTTGCATTTACAAGCACTCAGAAGAAAATATAATACTTACATATTCCTGAATGTGTTTTAAATAGTTATGACACAGTAAAAAGCCCAGCACCATAAAATTCACTCAAAATCTCAGCCAAAAGCTTAACTGAATAAAGGACAGGTGTGATGCTCATGATACAGTCATGATGTTTCATTTCTAGCTTATTTCCATCACACCACAGTGAAAGCACGAATAAATCTTATCCCTGGGAGCCAGGCAAAAAGCTGCACCCTAACTGCAGATGAAAGCATCTACGTCACCAGCTGGCTGTGGTAGCATTTGAGGCCCATGGTACTTCATGTGCAGCACGAAATATTCGTGGAGATCTCTGGGCTCCCTGACCCCTCTTTGTCCAGCTATATTGCCAATGCCATATGGCACATCCCTTCTTCCCTTTAGCTCCCAGACCAAGTGAACTGCTGCAGACCTCCAAAGAAAACTTACCGGTAGCCTGAGGAAAATCATGAAGAAAACCCCTCCAGACTTAATCCAAACATTCCTGCGCTTTGAAATTATCTCCACGTTCACTAATATGCAATAAACCACCTCTAATCTTGCTGCTATGTATTGCTATATTTATATATAAATACAAAGCAAGACCATTCCCAAATAAGTTGTTGATGAAGTGGTACCAATACCACATCCTGAGGAGTGAATTCCCACATCCATTATCTTAATAAAATATCGATGTGATCATGTAACACCATAAAGTTCCTACAACACAAATTATATATCCAAATTGCATTTTGGCAACAATCAAGACTACGCATCAAAATGATAGAGCCCAAAATGAAACCTGTCATAATTCCACCGTTTTCACAGGCAAAATGATGGCATGGCAAATGGTTCATGTGAAACACCCACAGTTTGTTAAGCAGTGAGCTACAAACTGGAAGGAACTGCAATGAGAATGCCAAAGAAAAGAAACATCATAATTAGTTTATCACAAATCCACTGTACTTTTAACATGGACTAGATGAATATAAGAAAGGAAATAATCAACTATTGAAAAAGTAAAAGAATATATTGATAGTCAAAGCAGACATAGATTATAAAAGTCAGAAGCAAAGGCAGCATTTCAATGCCAGCAGCAGAGCTCTGAATGGGAACAAAGAGACAAGGCAGAACACAAGTATCTATTTTGGATTTACAAAAATTAATTCATAGTGTCAAATTTAATACATTAGCATTTTAGAAGTGGCGTTACTTACATCATGAGAACTGTTACTACGGATTACTGTTAAGTACTTACTAGTTAGAAACTGCTTTTGTTATCCATAAATTGGAAAGGAATAGTGTAGGCAGGAAAATACAGAGCTGTCTTCGTAGAGATGGGGAAACTGAGGCTGCCAGATTTCATCCTACTTGCCAAAGTTTATTCTTACGAAGGATAAATTCAGGTCAGCTGAGTCACGCAGTACTTTATCCCAGATATATTATCACACATAGATTTTTCTTATCAATACTAACCAACATGTCAAAAATATAGCGTTCCTAATTCCATTACAGAAAGCGTAATTGACTTAATTTCCACATAAAATCTTCAAGGGCTTACTATCAGCATTTAAACAAAAAAAAGACTTTGCATCTTCAGGTCTTTCCAGGATCAATATAGAATATAAAACAAAACACTTTAAACTTGTACTGTGCATTTCTCCAGACACTGCTTTTTCTGTCTTGCTAAAGTAAGAGTCTTAAGAGTCTTCCAACAGCCTGCTGACTTCTATTTTCCTGAGCTTCCAAGACAAGAGCATGTTTAAGGAAAAAAAAAAAAATAAACAAGGAAATTTTATTTTACAAATTTGTTTTGCAGCCACTAATAAGGGCAGTAGTATATTTAAGCTTCCAGGTGTCTTTCCTGAGTATGGGCATACATATATAACTGGCCAATTGCATTTAAAGTTAATTAGACTGATTACAGTGCTCTGGATTTCAGGGCAGAAGGGATCATTAAATCTTCTTGCCTGACCTCCTGGATACCAGAGAACACTTTTCTGCAGCAACTTCTATACTTAGCCTCAGACCTTTTCTTCTATTAAAGTATACCTCAATTCAATTTGTAGCTGGCATAGTGGAGCTTCCAGTAGGTGACACTGAGCTCAGGATAGGAAAACCTGCTGCAGGTTTCACACTAAGCTTGTGCCCTTGGTGATTCAGGCAGTCAGACTAGACAGCGATCATCACTCCACAAATACCAACCCTGGTCTGCACAGGAAACCTGCATGGAATATGCATAGCTCAATGCACAAGCATCCAGTTTGGTCACGTACAGCTTGCAAAAGGAAACAAACCCATCCTGCTGTATCAAATACCTACTTATAGATCCCCAGTGCTACCGTCTGCACACGGGGAATCATCCCATAACGGCCGGTAGGGTGGGGGAGATGGCCACAGCCCAAGCATGAGGAAATACATGGCGATTTCAACCACTTTGAATAACCTGGGTCAGGCCATGGAATAGCCTTTCTCAGAGCATGGCAAAGCTCTGCTCTCTCTTTTGCCACTGGCTCTACCACTGGGAGATTCAGAGGCAATTATTTATTATTTTCTAAAGCCTCCTCATTACTCAGGAAAAGCACAGTCCTATCTTTAGCAATGACCTCCCTCAGTTTTCTTAGGGATCTCTCCCTTTAAAATCCATTCCTGCTCTTTAGATTTCTTGCTCTGCAGAAGGAGATCACATTAACAATGAGGTTTTGTTACAAAGAGGTTTGGTTTTTTTTCAGGAATTCAAAATTGCCAAATACGTGAAGAAAAGCAGACTCCTTCCTTTGGCTTGTTCTTCCTCTTGCATCTGATTGTGATAAGTGATGCAAGTGGAGCTCTGCACTCCCCAGAAAGGCAGGATCAAACCCATCTGCTTCATTCCAGGAAACAGCAGGGTCTCCTCCCTGGTTGGGATAGGGAAGGCTGGGCAGTAGTATAGCTGACAACTCACTTTCCATTTAAAATATAACAGTATCATTTGTCTCTATTTCTGCCTGATGCAATACCTCCTAGCAAATGAAAAGCAGAGCTTTCACATCGTATTGAACCAAACTCTGTGTATTTCTTATCAATCCAATTCAGCAACCAAAGTATCAGCCATTGTTCAAATATTTCACTTACATCAGCTAGCTATTACAGGTTGTCAAAAGCATGTTGCTAAATGTTCCACTCAGGGAAGCGTCTTTGCCAACGTGCATTTTAAGAGAACTTTATAAAAGGCTTTTTCTTCATAATTATGCGTCGTATCTTGACAAAATTACTTGGCATAGCTTTATTTTCTAGGCAGCAGCAGGTGAAATAGATGGAAGATGCACACAGAACCCTGAGCGCTGCTGACATGGGAAGGGTGGTTCATCGTACCTCTGCTGTACGAGGGTGAGACCGGTGTGCTCGGGGGCGAAGAGCTGCCCATGGGGACATGGTCAGGGTGGCCATTACAGGGGGGACCTGCAACTGTGTGCACATGGAGAAGGGGCTCAAGCACCCCTGCTGCTGCTTCCCCGCTTCTGATGCCACAAAAACAGGCGAGGTGACTGCAGTGAAGCGCTGTGCCTGGGTTTTGTGTTACAGGAAGGGATCCGATTGCTCTAATTTGTGCACAGTTCACTTGCATAAACCTCATTCCTCAGGCTCACAGAGGAGAAGTCAATGTCACCCAGCCACGTAGAAGATAATCACCCTATGCATAAACTGATGTCCAGACGAGTCAACAGCACTGAGCTCTCATTGTGCATCTCCACAAAGTTCAACAACAGCAAATATCTACAAAAGTCCCTTCCCGTTCTGCCCTGAAGGAGTGCACACCAAATAACCACTATGTCCCTGTACAGATGGGAAATAAGGTGAGGGATCTACAGCACAAGTCTTGGGAGGAGGGGCTGAGGGGTATGGCATTCAGCCTAGAGAAAAGGAGGCTCAGGTGAGACCTTCTCACTCTCCACCACTCCCTGAAAGGAGGATGGAGCCAGGTGGGGTTGGTCTCTTCTCCCAAGCAACAAGTGACACAACAAGAGGAAATGGCCTCAGGACTGCCAGAGGAAGTTTAGGTTGGACTTGAGGAACAATTTCTTCCCCTCAAGGGTTGTCAATGGGTGGCCCAGACTTCCCAGGGCAGTGGTGGAGTCCCCAGCCCTGAAGGGGTTTAAAAAAAATGTGTAGATGTGGTGTTGAGGGACATGTTTTAGTGGTGGACTTGGCAGTGCTGGGTGAATGGTTGAACCTGATGATCTTAAAGGTCTTTTCCAACCTAAATGATTCCATTACTCTGTAACACTTCTTTACTGAATGAATATTAAAACAGTTCAGCTCATGGGTGGAGTCCAAGAGACAAGACATGTACAAAGCACCAGAAAACAATCATGTCAGAGCCACTGTTAGGAGACAGCAGGGACTGTGTTCCTCTCTGCTCAGCTCACCATCAGTCTTTAATTCTCTCCAGAGGAGCATGGACACAGTTGACACCCATGGCTGTGGTGGGACAGGGAATTCAGCCACTTGTTGATTCAGGTGATCTGATAAAACACTGCATCTTGTAGCAGATTTCTAAGATGTATTAATTGCAACAGTTTCACTGTTGACATAGGTAAGAACTTGCAGATTTGCCCCTCTGATTTCTTGTGTCAACTGCTGTTATCGATGCAACACAGGTCTTTGCAATCCAACCCTGACTTCAGAGTAAACCACATCTACTCTCAGAAAAGTTTCAACACTGACCTTGGGATCATGATGCATGGTCTTCAGCCCACAGTTCTGCTATTTTTATTATGAATATGCCATGCACAGTGGCTGTATCATTGCATTAAAGGCTTTCTCTCTGCAGGGGTTACAGGAATCCATTATATTCCACTGGCGAACAAATATGCATCCTAGATGAAGTAGAAAGCTTCCTTATTCAGAAAAACACCACTTTCAGCTTCAAAGAAAAACTGCACAAGTGTAAATGATTTGGAGAGCAGCTACCACTGGCATCACCCCCATTGCAAGGGCCGGATCCCTGCGCCGAGAAACACACAGTCCACAGATGCAATGAGTGACACACAGAGAAACAACCCCACTCACGACAGTAACATCCCAGTGGTGTCCACAGGAATGTTGCCGGGACAATACGAGACACGTGTTGAGAAACAGACACGACGTTTTGCATGGACTGTACAGGAGGAGCGTTACCTTCAGAGCATTTACCACTGAGTCAGACTGCTGAGAGGCTGAGCCATGTCCACTGACGCTAGCTGGCTCGTTTGCAGAGCAGTAACTCCCCTCCGCCCCTCCTGGCATCCTAATGGGATCCTTCGCAAAAAATTAAGAACTATTTAATAGAGAAAAGGGTCGGTAGCTAATTAAAACAGACGTCAAGTAGTTACTGTTCTTTTTAGAAAGGCTGAGAAGCACTGAAGGCATGCTGTACCCCAAAGTCCCCCTCGCTCCGTGCCACAGTAACCCAGATCACGTGAGGCAGCTCAGGTTCTCCTGTTGAGTGTCACCCAAACGCTCTGGCCCTCGGGGGTGTCCATATGGAAAACCAGGACATAGCAGTAGAATTTCTGGTGTACGTACGTTGTCTCACAAAAGCATTGCAAGGTTCAGAGAGGCGATTTCAGCTCCAGAGGAAGGTTTTGAGAATGTCTAATTTTATCCCAATCATTCTGGAGGTTGCTCCTCCAACAAAACTCACATTTTAAACCATGGCTGCAAGGTTTGCAACGCAAGCTCAGCCACAGTTGACCAGGGAATGAGCCAGGAGCTCCAAGGCTCATTCCTTCTCTGTCTCTGGCTGCTCTGGTGCAAGGACTTGTCCCCCTGCTTGCCTGCGAGATGTCAATTTATACCCAACACTGGCCACCTCAGGGGCTTTTTCCTCCCAGTAAACACCGGAAGGGTTCTTCAGGACGCTGCCAAACAAATGCAAGCTCCCTAAACTCTTACAGCTCAGTGACCTCAAACTTCACAGGATGTAAAGCATCTCCTGGAGCGACTGCAGTGTCGAGGTAACCTGAGTAAGCAGCCTGCTTCAGAGGAGTGCTAAAAATACCCCTGCTGCATTCATGGACAGCAATGTGATAGCTGCAGCGACAGAGACGGCCTGAATAGATGCTTCTGAGGGAGGTACTTTCAACCTGACCTGCTCTTCACTGTCATTCTTCATGCAGATTTTTGTTTAAGAGTAACAAAAAACCCAAAACAACAACAAAAAAAAAAAAAGAAAAATATAAAGAAGAAAAACATTTCAAAGATTGAGAGATGAAAAGTCCCTTTCTTACAGAGTAACAAACACTGTAGGAAAAGTTAAGAAATAACACAGCAGTAATTCCTACTGGAACGTGTGGGAAATGCATTTCTGAAGGAAAAATAACGACAGCGGAAAGAGCCTCTGATCAGAATCAGTGCCCCAATGCACACTGATTTGCCCTGCTGAGTGAGCATGTCGCACATTGCAGTCTTTTTAGGGGCATCTATAAACAGAAGAATAAGAAAGGTGAAGGTGGGTGCAGGAGAAAAAGGGCACAGAGAGATGACACGAGGCTGAACTTCACAGATCCGGTCTGCATGAAAATACTTAATTGAGAAGCACCGCAGCCCAAAGCAAGGTTATATCCTGCTTCATTAGGATATGCCCAGGCCTCTGGAACCAGCAGTGCCAAAGGGGCATCACAGAGAGGACCCCTGCAGCTACTGAACGCATGAGACTCGATCTCAGCAATTGTCTGCAGGACTGAAACTCACATAATCAAAAATCCCTAAAAACCACAAAAAGAGACAATGCTGCACATGCTAAGCCCACAGAAAAGGTATCTTGAGTCTGAATAGGAAACCCCCTTTGGTATAAGACGTCGTCTTCCAGTGCCACCCTCCTGCCCAGCAATGGATGCAGCATAAACTGCAGCTGTGGGTGCTAAGGGGTCTCATAACTAGGTGGACAATAGCAGCACACAGTTGGGGCACCACGGAGCATCTCAGCCAACAATTTTCTGCAACAATGACTATTATCAATTTGCTGTGATGTATGGAGGGAGGTTTAAGATTTATTTTTCCTTGGGAAGGATTTATAGATCTGTTAGTGACTGGGCAGACTTAATGCTATACTTTGGGAAAGGAAATGAAAGAGGAAGGAGAAGGGGCAATAAAGGAGACCAGAACAATTCTAGTTTAGGATAAACACCTGCGGTCAGCTTTGGTTTTTTTATAAGACAAGTATTCTGTTTCTTTACTGACTCCTATGGCCAGCAAAGACTTTTATCAGCTTTGAATTATAAAATATACATATTGCTATAAAAATGCTGGGAAAAGTAATACAAATTGTACAGCTAAAGCCTCCTGAATATGAGAAAATCTCAAAGCCCTGTGAATTGTGCCTCTGTCAGAGTCCAGGCCTTCCTCCAGGCAGCTGTCCTCCATAGCCGCTTCTGTGCCATATGCAGCACATTTTAGCCTCCCTTCCTGAGAATGAGAAACTTGTAAAAACACTGCACTAAGTCATCAGGGTTCTCAACACATGTTGGTAGGAGACTGAAAATCAGTATTTTCTCCTGTGGACATCCTTCTCCCTCTTCCCCCTGTCCTTGATAAGAGACATAAGGTTTTCTTACAAAATAAGGCAGGTTCTGCTACCCTGAAGCCCCATCCTCCAGCTCAGGGACTTACCCTCTCAGGTGAGGCCACCCCACAGAAGCAGTATAGCTTCTGCCTCCTTTGGAGGAAGCTTATTCCAGCAGATGATGGGGATGGGATCAGGTTGAACATGAGTCTCCTGTTCCTTGGCAAGTCCCATGAGCCTGAAGACGCTGACAGCATTATGAATTTCTGGAGCAGTGAAGCAAAACAAGAAGAAAAGGCACTTTGCCAAAGCAGTGGTGTCTGGCAAAAAAAGTGTCTTAGGAGACTGGAAGAGAGTGTTTTTTCACACGTTTCATCATCACAACTGCTGCTTGCCAATGGGGAGCATGGCAATGTTTAACCTTCCACCAAAGCTTGACCTGAGTTTTCTTGCACCGAGTCCCTTCTCTGCCACTGCCCAATCCAGATTACAAGTGAATCCTGAGCTGGATCTTGAGGACAGGAGGAGAAATCCTACTCCTTTCCTCCTCTTATCTAGACCCACACACAGTGATTGCATTCAGCCACTCGAAGTAGGCATCCCATGTGTCCTCATGTTTTGAACAGATCTTTTCATTCATTATCCAGTAACAAAGCTATGGCAGCGAAGGGATGAAATCATGGCTCCATAGTGCTGAAATTGATATTAACTTTAAACATGAGTAATTCTAAACAAACAGTGCTGCACAACATCAACACCTGAGAAATTGTTTACTTTTTTGCTCATCCTACACTGCCAACCTTCCCTATTGCCCCCGCCCAGACCCTGTACCCAAACTACAGCATGGTTTGCCTATTGCCTTCTCCGAGTCTAATGTTTACTCTCTGTGGATTATACTGCTGCAGAAAGCTCATTGTCTGAAGGAGGTAAAACCCACGTAATAACCTGTGTACAATTTGCCACAAAGATAAGAGAGTGCAATCACTAAATATGCAGATCCATTTTCTGTTGAAAGCAAATCTACAAAATATCTAATGCCAACACGTGACTAGCGACTAGAAGGCACAGGAAATCTGACTCAACCCCATAATATCACATAACAAAAAATTAGATGAATGGAAATTTAGCATCTCCCTCGAAATGACTGCCAAACGTTAAGGATATTCAGGCCATTCTCCCACAGCACCAGAGGCAAGCCCTGTCCTGTACCCTGGTCACGGTCAGAATAAAGGCGCCTGTGTTGAACAAGGTATTCTTTGACGGAGAGAACTAATCATGAGCCTTTCTACTTGATCCAATAGAAACCATCATTTTTTCAATCCGTAGTGTTGATAAGGACAGTCATGAATGAAAGCCACTGTAGCACAAAGCAGACCGCACAGCTCAAGCTCACGGCAGTTGATCTGCCAGCCCCTCTGGAGGAAGCGTGCCGCTCACTGCCGGACTCGCAGTCTGCCCAGGGCATGCCAGCACAGCCGAGGAGGGAGAAACTCTGTCCGTCTCTGCCCCAGGGACACTTGTAGTCACCTCACCAAAGCTTTTGGAGCACACGATTCTCCTTTCCACTGGGCACTGCTCTGTTCACTTACCATCCGAGACCAACCTCAGCAAACACACAAGACCTCATTCTCCGGCAGCTTTTTATCCTAGAGGCAAGTTCTTTTCTGGGAAGTATATCCTTCCTGCTGGGTAACTGCCATGACAGTTCAATCACTACCTGATTCTCAAAGCTTTTTTCCTGATTTCCCCAGCCCTCAATTTCCCCATCAGCTCAAAGAAAACACAGGCTGTGTTTGTCAACTTGCTTCAAACAGGCAGAAGAAAGCAAAACCAAAAAGCAATAAACTTCAGTATGTTGCACTGCTGGATTAATAACACTAAACAAAGTGGCAACAACTTTTTGAAGCGGCATTCCTGTCAATTAAAACACACAATTTTAAAGTGCTGCGGTTATTTGCCATAACTTCTGTTCTCAAAGACCTCAGCAAAAACCTCTAATTCTGCACAGTGCTGTCCCAATCCACATATCCTCATAGAGTACTTGAAGCACACTCAAATTTCTGAGCAGCCAAAACTGGCTGCACACCTTCAGAAACAACCGTTTTCAGCAAGCCCTCTTCTGCTAATGAACCTGTAAGAGAAAAAGGCCCTGGGCTGTAGCACCTCCAAATCTTGGAGACCACACATAGTAAAGACCACCACATTTTAAAATCTGGAAGATTCAGTGGACTCTACAAGAAAATGAGTATGAGTACAAAGCAACTTCAGACATTCAAAAATTACTCCGGGCGGGGGGGTGTGAAAGCCACAACAAACAAAAACTGTCCTTCTCCAAACTGGAATCTTTTTGTACACCAGGTTTGTCTTGAATTTCTGTCTTGGTGTCATCAAGCCCATTAAGCTCTTGCCATCCAGCCTGCCCATGCCCACCGAGATGGAAGCGCTATGCTTAGGACACCCTGAGACAAAGCTTCTGCTCAGAACCCCAGCTGTTGTAAACTGGAGTCACTCCATTAACGACCTATTAATTTAAACCGAGGATGAAAGCATAAGAAAGAACTGGGTGGGTGGATGCTGTTGATTTACTTTCAGCAAATATTTGATGACATGATTAGGTAACATGGGTTTGTTCAACGGGTTTTAATTACATCTTGGCTGAAGGATTCCCTCCCTATTCTTCTGAATATTCTGGAAGGGAGGACACAAACAGTACTGGACTATGAGTGACACAGATTTTAAAGAAACAATGTTAACCAAACAGTTCCCATCTTCTGATCGGATTTGTAACTAAAACCATGCCATGCAGAAGGAAAATAAACACATATCTAAGCAAAAAGGTTTTCGAAGGATTTGGAAATGCATTGAAATAAAATGTGATAATCTAATGGAAAGGGGAAGAAAAAGAGCAATGGAAAGTGTTAGAAGTGCTTAAAAATAAACTAGTGTGTGCCTAAGGGTCACGCCTGCCATTACACACTTAAGAAGTACCAGGACTGGAAAAGGCGAGTAAGGACGTAAAGCCCAGAAAATGTCCCTGAAGCACAGTGGAACTGAAAGTGAAACAAAGAGAGATGGAAAAGGAAGACTTGTAAAGCAAAAGATGAGGAAAAGGAGTCAGAAAAGCCCACGTGAGAGGGAGCAGAAGGGCTATGGCTCAGCCTTGCACCACACCTGCCTCAAGGCTTGGTGCTGCACACTGCGGAAGCCGGGAGCTCAGCTTCCTGCATCCAGCCTCCAGCCCCACTGACCCATGCAGTTTGTTGGCTCAAAAGCAGCATGCTGGCAATACTGTCTTTCCCCTTCATTCAAAGGTAAGCCTAGATTACAAGGACAAAGAGTTAGGGGGGGGGAACGTCTGATAATCTCCATTTCTGCCTCTTGCTCCATCCTCCCATGAAACAAATAAAACCTGAAGCATTTAAGTTGGGTGCTTGCCAAGTATATCTCTTGCAAAGGCATTCACTGTCATTATAGGACAGATGTCCGCACTTCCATAACAGTTCAGCTGAGCTTATCAGCCCTGCAATACCATCCCTACAAAAATTCAGGGTTCCCTTCAGTTAACTGACATGTGGATGCCAGATCCTGATCCCGCTTCCCCCAGCAGAAGGCACGGATAGCGGTCACACACCACATCAAGCCTCGGAGGACAATCCTGTTTTCAGTTAGCTGAAGTTACTCGCTGACATAACGGATCTGTCACAGCCCACGAAGCTGTAACTGGGATGTGAACCCACTGCTTGGCTCCTATGTATTCTTTTAATTACTGCTGAGTATCTTCATTCCAATACGCACAGAAACTCTGTTCTGGCTAGAGTGCTGGCCATACTACCACGGTCAGGCTTTTTAACCTTAGCGGCAAAACTCAATCCACAGTGGTGCTGTAGTCGCATGTCATTCTGAGGCAGCAGAAGGCAGCAGCGCTGCCAAAGCCCACGTGCTGCAGAGAGCTTTCCTGCCCCGGCCCCTCAGGGGAACTACTCTAGCCTGAAATCCATCCAGCAAACCAGAAATGTTCTCTCCCAAACCCTTTTGCCTTTCTGCAGTGCTGTCACGCACCCTTACCTACACAAGTGTTTGAGAAGTGTCAGCACAAGCTGCGCACCCCTCGTCTTGGGCACGGCCGTCAGAGCTTGGCGTTCTCAACAGAACAACCAGCTGCACACCGTAAATCTTGGAAAGTATCTGCTTTCTTGCACAAGAATCCTATTTGTGGGTCTGGATCCTATCTTGATACGTGCTATCTGAGAGAAGGAAAAAAAGAACAACAACAAGAACAAAACAAAACCACCCAAACAAACAGACACAATGGCTAATTATAGTTCTCACTGACACAGCAAACCTATAACCTCTCTATGGCTTCTCCTAACTCTTAAAACCACTACTACGCTACTAACCACTACCAGACGCACTGTGCAGCACAGAAAAAGACATGAGCAGGAGTAAGCGAATCTGCGCATTTTTATACCTTTTCTATTACCTGATCAAACTAAAACATCGACTGAGTGGTGGAACTGCATTTCCCCAGACAACGCAGCCTTTCAGCACAGCAGAAGTGAACTAAAACTCAGATTCCATTTGAACAATGAGGGCAGCACTTAAAACCATTTTTCTGGAAATGTTCTTGCCACTAAATATTAATAAAACCTTCGCAGTAGAGGTCCATTGGGTTTTGAAAAGAAAACCAATATGTGTGGAGGGAGACGAGCAAAGCGAAAGAAACTGGAAAAGACCCACGCCTAAGTGACAGATGAAAGATGAGATTTATCTGAAGAGGGTGCCAACAAATGTGCCAGCGCACTTTCCTAAGAAACACATAAGCAGAAAAGGGGGGAAAGAAAGGGTATTGCAAGTGGAGAGGAGAAAGAAGAGCGCAGCAGCAGGAGGTAAAAAAGCCTCAGAAGGTAAGGCAAGGACTCTTCGTGAGAGACTTCGCAGAGACGTCACGCTCCTGAGCGCGAGTCGTCACCTGTCTTATACCAAGCGCAGCCCCGCAACTCCCAAACCCTCCCTGTGCTCCGGGACACCGTCAAAGAGGTGCTGTGGAAAAAAGGAAACAGCACCTGTACTGAAGCACTGGTGAAATTTTAAGGCACAACACTGTAGCAGAGTTAAAGAGCTGTGCCAAAAACCTTCGTCGTGTATTTTCAGCTGATTTGTCAAAAGCACTCGATTTGGCTTACAGCCCAACAAACTCCCATTCCTCTCAGTACACGGAATCAAAGCAGTTCCAGGGGCTTATGCATTTCCACCCTGCACCTCTGTCTTTGCGACAGGGCCTTATCGCTGCTGATAGCGCATCAGAGGTGTTACTCACAGGACCAACTAAAACCCCCAAAATGAACTCGTGCAAATTTAATGCCAAAGTAGTCAAATGCAAAGTCGGGATAAACTTGGTGTCTACATTTCCTTCCTCTCCCCAGAGCAATGCCTTTCTTCAGGAGGAGAGGGGAGTAAGATATGCCAGGAAACTCGAACTCCTGTCACTCTCTATTTCTGATAATGAGGTATCCAGAAGATTTTTCAGAACTCTCCTACAGATACTTTTGTCAACAAAACCAAACATAAGACAAACCCTAGCCTGTGTATTTAAAACCAAAAAGCAGTTTGCAGGCTTGCTCACCTCGTCCTTACCCTTCAAAACCCCAGGACCAGCATATTTTGCTGCAATTACTTTTGCAATAGCTACGGGCTTCGGTGCTATTTCCACAAGCACTATTTTCTCCTTTTGGCACCCCATCATTTCTGCAAGATCTGCATTTCATGGGGCTCCACCTGAGCGCATCAGACCCCAGACAAATAAAACACATGGCCACTTCTAAAGCATTTGCCCACAGGGAATGTTCTGCACAATTTCTCTCCCAGTGTTGTTCCAGACCCAAGACAAACCACAACAGTATTTTTCAGGCAGGTTTGTTAACGTTTGCTCTAAAAGCTGAAAATAATACTCTTTACCAGTGAAGATCAACCTTTGTCTTTCTTACTGAAGATATATACATATATATATATGTATACATGTTAATACATACACGTTAATGGTCAGAAATGTAACCGTTGTTGCGGTCCTCCTTTTCCAGATTAAAAGTTCAGAGAGGTTACATAAATTGCTCAAGGTCACCTAGTCAAGAGCTAAACAAAAGGTATAGAGGCCCTTCCAACTGTCATAGGTGAGGAAAAAAAAACCCAACCCCACACTTCACTTAAAAGCTGCCTTAAGAAAGAAAATAGTTACCCTGGGGCTGAGGTCTTCCAGCTACTCTTGGTTTATACAAAGAATAAATCGGAGCCAGTGAATTTTACTTCCCACTACGTTTCACTGTTACATGGCATTTCACATTCAAATAACAGTACTATGCTCAATAAAAAAAGCACTGTTCTTCTTCAGACCACTGTCTTCATTTAAACTAGTATTTGATTCAAACAAAATGCAACTTCTCTTTTCTTCCAGTGGGTAACTTCATTTGGAAGCTGTATGGATCTTGCCAAAGATTACTTAATGAAATAAAATAGAAATGTGCTGGCATGTATGTGTACATATAAAAAATTACAAGTGTCTTCGATTCATTCTTACTGGACTTCAAAATTTTTTATTCTTAAAAACATACTGGGAAAGCTTTTAATTTCCTATTTGCTTGGTTTATTCAATTTAATTTCAGTCTTGCATTTATGCATCTAATATATTCCTCAAAATATTAAAAATAATATAACCAAATTATTATTACTTAAAACATTTATTTGCATTTTTAAAGAAAAATATTTTGGCTAACTATAGAAAGTACTTGGTATTTTAATAACAATAAGCTCTTGGAATAAAACCAGAATGTAAAGGGTCAGTTCACTGTGATTTTTCAACCCTTAAATTAATTAAGCATAAGTAGTGGCTTCCAGTGAATTTTTCTTAGCAAGGTATCAACACCTGCAAAGGAGAAAATGAAAGCATTATCGTAGCCTTAAATAAATACTCCACTCATTCATGAGCAAGATGAGCAAACAGATGTGAATGCCTTCGATTAACCATATGACCAGCCTGAGTGTTCAAATGCAGTAACAACAAATGACAAGTAATAGTGGTTTTATCTCAAGCACAAAGACCCAAGCGTTGCTGTCTAACTGCTGGCTACTGTTCCCACCAACAGAAGTCACCCACCTGGGGCAGCATGCGATTTTCCTCCTCCAGCTGTCTTACTCTTGCCTCCAGCTGCCTAACATAGGACAAGGTTGATTCTAAAAATCAAAAAGAAAAAAAACAAACTCGTATTATCCACAGAGATCTGCTTGTGTTTACTAGCGCCAGAGCCCGTGCCACATTCTGACTTGTTCTCACAGCAGATTGCCTCTCTCAAGCGTCCGTTACACATTCATCTCTGCTCCTCTCAAGGGCAGGGCAAATAACGCTGATACTAAAATTAATCAATTCCTTGGTGCTCTTCATTGTAAACTGTGCACTTTAAGGTGATCCCTCCTGAGACACCGGCTATCTTAGAGAAAAGCAACAGGTTCTTCCAACCGACCCCCTGAGCTCTGTGAGCTTGGGGTGTATTTTGGAAATACTCCATGACACTAATGCATTATTCCACCAGGTCACCACTGCAAAGCCCAGAAGGAGAAGATAATCTTCTGCAGTTGAGTCCCTCCACACGGACTGGCGGGGGGCTGGTGGCACGCGTGCAGCCTCCCCCCACAAGCTGCGATCTGGCCTGTGGGGAATACAGCAGCCTGACAGCCTCGGCTTCTGACGGGGACATGTTGTCACTGCTGGGGCCTGTGCTAGAAACCAGATGTGTGTCCCCAGGGCCCTGGCAGGGTTTGGAGCCTGGTTGATAGCACAACAGCTCAGGGCACAGCGCTGCTCACTGCTCACCCCTTGCACGCCAGGGCAGTGCCGAACTAGGATGTGCTCTCACAGCGCTGCTTTGCTACGTGGGCTTGGCTGGAGAGCAAAATCCTGCCTGCTCTATTCACAAGTAACCTCACTGACCTTCCTAAAATAATTCAGTTGATTATGGAGAATATGAGTCACTCCTAGACTGATCTGATCCCAAGTACTTCAGGTAAGAAGAGTAGATCCATGATCCATCCCTAAAAGCACCTGAGAGCTTCATCATCACGCATTTCTTGGGTCACACAGAATTCCTGCTATTACACTCCAGTATCTAGGAGAAATACATGCCTGAGAAAGTTGCACGACTATAAGAGAAAAGATACCTTCTTAGTGCAGAAACACTGCTGTGACTCTTGTACCTCCTTGTATTGGTTGAAGTCCACCATGTACTCACTCCTGACTCAACGATCTACTCAACTTTCTCCAAGATGTCAATTCCAGTAACGTATTTGTACTCATACTACCATGTAACCAGTAAAATGATCTCTCTGATGATTAACAGCGTGGAATCTATGGGCACTGGGGCAGCACTGTCAGTTGATAGGACCCTGCAAAGCTGCATTGCCAACAGAACTGTTCAGTGGTTTAAACTGACAGATGAATTTGCGCACCAGTGTCCTCCAATACCAAATCACCGTGCCAGCCTGCCCATAAAACAAAGGTGATGGGAAATGAGGTGTCACTTACTGCTCTTACAAGACTGAAATAGGCTCAAATATGCATGCACAGACAGTGCATGGGAATTTGCACTACATGTAATGAATGAAGGCAGCACACAGTAATTTGTCAAGAATGATTAATACACAGCAAGGCACTGGATTAAAAATAGCATTGTACAATAAAAGGGAAAGAGGTAATCTGAGGTTCTGTGCTCTCTGCTGCATGAGGATTTTCATAGCTAGTGATGGGTGCATCTCTGGAGAGTCGCTAAGCCTAGCTCAGATGAGCACTTAGAAGATGAACAGCTTATTCAATTGACTGTGTACGACAGGGTCCCTCCCATCAAATCAGCTTCCTTCCAAGCAGCAAGCACTTCTGGGAGGAGTCACAGAAGCTCCCTCACCATTATGGCTACTAGCATAGGCAACAGCTCCCACCCAGCACATCTCGCCTCTTCTCTCCGTTGTTTTCTACATAACGTGGTTTCTGTGAAGCCATCTTTTCAGAGGGACTGAAGTAGGTGCTTCCTTTGGCACTAGCCACCTCTGAAAGTCATTGGTTACAAATCCACAGGTATGTTAACTTGGGCTTGGACTTCATGCTCCAGTCCCACTGCCCAGCTGTGCCCACCAGCCCCCCTCCTGTAAGCTCCCTTCTGTTCAGCTCTGAGTCTTTTTGTAATTTTGTGGTTTAGCATTTACTAGCTCCTCATACGATGTATACCTCTTGGCAAAGTTTGCCTCCCAGTTTTATTTCTTCATTTATATGTCAGGACTCCAGATCTGAGATCTCTACTGCTTCAAATCACACAACTCTCTGTCAGCTCATAACTTCCTAATGCCAGTTAATACCAGCTGAGGATTTGATCCAAAAACTCTGCACCTGTTAACCCTTCTAAAGTGTGAAACAGTTATTTAAATCTCCTTTTTTAATCTGATTAGAATGGAAAATTAGGTCATCTACCAAAGGATGGATCTAGCAAATCCTTATTTATGTGAGTCTTCTTGACACATAGACTAGATGCATATATATTTCATTATCTATTAATATATTTATGCTGTGATGCTGTGAGCTTAGAAGAAAAAAAAAAAAAAAGAGTAGAAAAGCCAGTCAAGGACATAGCAGATGAAGGAATACAGAGACATTGACATCAAACTTTAAGAAAGAAAAAAATTTTTTAAAAAAAGACCAAATTTTAAAATGCCATCCAGAAAAGGGTTACCTGATACCACTCCCATTGTCATGCCAGGCAAATTTGCACAAGACAATTAAGCAATTTAAAACAGAAGCAGAATGAACTGATGATAATAATGCTTCAGCTTCAGTACCTGATCTGAAAACAAATGTCTCCCAAAGGGAAAGCAGGACAGAAACTTAGCATCACTTTCATAACATTACTGTTGTCTTCTTATCATTTACATTTACTAAGATGCTAAAGTGTGTCAGGCACCACTCCTCTGAAACACAACCTGCGCAAACATGACGATCCCTAACTGCTGTCATTAGTCATAAAGCCTTTTTGTGTTTTATCCTTCCCCAAACAGATTTATCTCTCGTTGCTCATTTTCACAGAGCTGCAAGTACACAGAAAAGCCCTCCCTTATTTGCAAAATCTTAAACTCGAGCTGCAGGCTGCTTACAGATAAACTTCCAAACACAAATCCACTGAGCTTCCTCTTCTGAGAGCACAACAAGAGAAAAACAGCACGGATATCAACACCATCAAAGCTCAACTGCTATGTTCTGGGTAATAATTCAGAAACTGTTACCTGTGTTGAGATCAGACACATATTCAAATGAAACCAGACAAACAATTACTTTGTGCCCACATCTAAACAAGAGCTGACCAGAGAGACATAACGCTGCAGTAGCCAAACTACTAGTTTCATCACCTGTGGGCTCCTTGGTTACACTATTTCTGCTCTTTCCCATCTTAGTTCCCTAGGCACTTCTACAGGAGCAATGATTTTGAACAATTCCCGTTCTCAGGAATGGATTCCTCCCAAGTGAGCTTCCCATGTTCTTAGCATCATTGAAAATGTGATCACCACATGGTGCTTCACACCAAGGCAGAAACTAACACTTTTTCCCAAGTTATTAGAGAGACACAGCATCTCACTTTTAGGGAAATTCAGTGCCAATCCATCCTTTCCCCACAGGTGTAACTCTAACATGTTATTAAAGAACGTCAATATTTACATAGCTGATGTCTTTTTCTTTTGATATCCACACGCCTGGAGCTAGTAGGTATTTTGGGGTTATGTCAAACTTTATTAGACACTCACATTGCTGCCAAAGCTGTATTTGTGCCTTGGCTTTACCCATTTTTGTGTGGTTGTGCCTGATCTCAGTCTATTAAGTAATTCATAATGTTCTTTAAGTCGCATCACCCTCTGCTAATTTAGAGTGGTTGAGGATGTCACATTAAATTCTGATGCTTTCCTTGTGCTTCTGGGTTTGGTTTTTTTTGCAGACTGGAGTTTTACAACTCACAGGCAACTGTGGGTTTGCACTGTAGAACTTTTTGAAGACTGAAGTACCTCTACCTGCCTATTAGCTCCCTGCAAAGCAAATAGATCAGAACCCCACAGAAAGCAAAACCTCAAAGGTTCAACCTACACTTCCATTTGTTCAAATGAGCTTGAGTTACAAGTACAATACTTGTGATGTGGGAGGGATTTTATCTGATGACCAGAGGAGTATTTGAGGTACAGAAAGTGTAGGAGATGCAACACTTCTAGTACTGATACACACTCAAAGTAATGCACAAGAAGTGATCTCACTCAATGACTAAAATTCCATTTTTAAAAAAACCCCACTGATTCCAAGTTACAAGTTTGCTGTCTGCAAAAACCGAGCACCAGGATTCCACAGACCTGCTTTTAACTAACTTTAGAAGACAAAGTGGAGCAAACTCCTCCAAGCTGAAAACACTTAAAAAGCCAGAGGTATTAGGCAAAGAGAGTATTAATACTGTTTGCCTTGATCTCTAGCCATTAACTTACGGGCGGCATGAAGAGAAAATGCTACACTGGACAGAAGGCTGCTCTGAAGCAGCCAGTCCTTACATCCTCACAACCAGAAAAGAGAACAAACGTACTTACATGATAATGCAAACCACACCTCAGTTCTGTTAACGTCAACATATTCTCCTTCCACTGGCTCAGCTCTATTTGGTATTCAAATTCCTAAAGAAGGTCACCAGAATCTGGAGAGCTGTCACATCCCAATATGCATGTTTTAAACACTTACGGTATAAATGAGGGAAACTGCCAACAATTTACCTCGGTAAAGAATTGAGCACATTACGTGTAGTGATACTTTGATGTATGGCAATACAGGTTTGGTTAAGGTATATTCAACTTCAACAGGGGAAGTCATTTGTTACGCTGCTCTTCCTGAACTGTCTTGGCAGGAATGTAACAACTGCAGATCAAATCGGATTTTGGTCATTCAAATCCACACCCAGCAACCCACAATGAAAACTAAATAATCTTTCAATAAATGGAGGATGAATAACAAGGCTGTGCAAGGGCTACTTTAAACCCTCCTGTAATTATCTGACGGCTCCATATGCTGATGAAAGGGTTTCTATGCTAACTGGGGAGCAGATTCAACGACAGGCAAAGTATCTCCCTGTCCTATAATTCCTAGTCATCTGATTTAATTACCTCAATATTCATATTCATGACTAAACCATGTCATTACTGCAATCCGCTGCCTTTCAGCTACCTCGTTGGAATATAAGAAAAAAAAATAAATAAATTCATGCCGTTGGATTTACAGTACCGCACATTTACACCACCTGCATCTCTAACTTGGTGAAGCTGCTCAGTGTTTACTCCGGAAGCCTCCAGCCTCCCAGCAGCAGGATTAGATGACCTCTGAAGGTCACTTTTAGCCCTGTCTTCTATAATTTCCTATTACGGTTGCGCATCTTACGTAACGTTCCTATTGAGGAAGCGCTGGAACTCCTCATTAAAGTGCAGCTGAATTCCCCCGGAATGCAGCGACGTTGGGATTAGTGCTATCACGTGGCCAGAGAGATGTTCACCTAAGGCAAAATTTTATTAAGCTCACCGAATGCTGCGGAGCTATTTACCACTAAGGCACCTATGCTCGGGAAGTTTGGGGACAGCAAACACCGCAGCTTTAGCATTAAGACAGGGTCTGCATTTCTCAATATTGCTGTTGTCTGAAATCTGCACGCCCCGAGCTGAAGTGTCTTGTGGTTATGGATCCAGCGCTTCTTGACTTCTCCCTGTAATTAAAAACATAATTAACTAAGCTTAGCTACTTCAGCGAGTGTTTCAAAAGTGAATCCTAGCAAAGGGAAGAGCTCACATGCGCTAATTCAAACATCCAGAATGCAACGTTACCCTGACACTTAGTTTTCTTTCCCAGGCAACATATGTCATGTTTCCCCTTTTCAGCACACGAAACACACATGGGCTAATTACTTTATCTCTGTAATCAGACATTTTTACACAGATTTCATATAAAAATAGTAAGTTTCTCAGTTGCAGTAGCTTTTAACCACAGATTATCCATTATAAGGAAATATGTTTCTCCTTGTCTCGAGGCAGCCCTAACCGTGCCTTTAATGATTCATTGATGCTCTCTGACTCAGATTGCCAATGTTTAGCATCTGTCTGGATTTAAGTACCTCTTTGACACTGTGGATTATGCAGCTGTAGTGAGCATGCCTGAGCTGACCAGGCTGCCACACGCGCTTCTCTGTGGTGAGGAGCAGGTATCGCTCTGCTGCCATTTCTCCCTTCCTGAGGTTACCCAAGGAATGCCCGAGGTCACCCAAATGCTGCCTGTGACACAAGCTGCTAAAAATACAGGGTTGGCTTCCACTGAAGAACTTCAAGAAATTTACTGATTTAGTTTGGCGTGTGTTGGAGGTTTTGTTGCGTGTTTAGTGTGCCACCAAGTTTCCCATTGAGTTCATCTACCACAAAAAACCAAAACAAACAAAAAAAAAACCTCGCAGAAAAAAAGGATTCAACTGCATGAGTGCCTAAAAATGGTATAAGGTGTCAGATGAGGTAAGCTTTAGCTACCTACATCTCTGAAGGTATCCATAACACCCATGCTAACAGCTGGGTACCACTGTCACGCTAATGGGCTGCTGTAACACTAATCTTGGTTTGCCTGGGGTTTTTTGGTGCGAGAGGTGACAACAGCAAAGGTTTTCTTGCTGGCCTGCTTGATATCCCATTAGCTCCACTTCAGCCTGTGCTAAATGCATTTGCTACGTTTGCAATGAAAACTGAGAAAAATCAAACCCATTACGCTCTTGCTAAAGCCTTCCCCACTGGCTGTTAGCTTGTTCTGTAATCGATTTTGCCTGGTTTACCATAGGTAAATCCTTATTGGCTCCACTTACTTCACTGCTTGAGTTTGTCCCTATGCCACTGCACTCTCATTTGCTCGTTAGGAGTGTCCCCCAACCGCAGGCACATCCATGGAAGCACAGCAGGAGGGCAGGGGTGTTCAGTAAGCTCCTGTGCAAAATCTTCTCTTTTTTTTTTTTCCTCTTTGTTTAGGGAACGCAGGCAGATAAAGGCACTGGCTTGGAGAGATAGATAGGGGATGGTTTCTCTACTGGTACATAGAAAGAAATCTACAAAAAGACATTTCAACCCCACACGAGTGCCTCCTGATCATGGTGATTTGCATTTATTAAGTGAGCCCTTGCTGGAAAGGCCCTGGGTGCCCTGCAGACACACAGCCACTATGAAACCATGAGTGCCTATGTGGCCCCATGCACCCACACAGCAACCTCTGGCTTCTCCCTGCTCTGCCATGCCTGTGGTAAATGACCATTTGCATTAGAACAAAATGAAAAACACAAGAAATTAAAATATAAAGCTTCCCAGCAACAGCAATATTAGTGCAAAAAGCTGAGGACCAGAGGGTGAAAGTCTCTGAAGTGTCAAATACATGCACTAAAGGTGCCTCATCACCCCCACAGCTCCCCACAGATGCTCAGTCACCTTTCTTACCACATATAATTCTATTTCACAGGCTCTGATCATCAGATATTGAAGAAACGTAGTGCAAAAAAGCCCGTTTAGTTGAGAATTTTACTATTGGTCCAGGAAACTCTAGGTAATAATTATATTGGCTTCCACTTCAAAGACTGTAGTGTAGGCCAAAGGGAAAACTCCAGAAACTCTGAACCAGATCAAACCTGTGAATCATTTCTATGCTCATCTACCGTCTCATTAGGAGATGGTTATCCAACTCGTCAACTCCCTTTTCAGGGGTTACTATTTGTGTGACTCAAACCCACATTCAAATACGCCCCTGAGAGCGCAGCAGTAAGAAGCTTTCACATTACAGAAGCCACGGAGCAACAGCGCACACACTTCTTCTTGCTACAACTAGGAAATAAATGAGACAACTCAATACCAAGTTCAAGAGCCGCATGAATATGTGGGGGAACAACCAATCCACGCCCTCCTTGGAAAGGCATCTCCTCGTGAGAGTGAAATCAGTTCACATTCCGGGTTTATGTGGGGCAAATCTGGATAGAGAGGCAAAGGCTGGGAAGGGTCCTGGAGCTGTGTACACCAGGAAATAAATCGGACAGCACGGACTGTAAGTGTAGGGCAGCAGACTGCATCCTACTGTCCACAGGCTGCACGTTGTGTCAGGGAGTCCTTTCCTGACCCCTTACATCTGTCCCTGATTGGAGAGGTCTCCGGTGAGGTTGTCTCGCCTGGGAGAACCTGGACAGACATTCGATCAAAGCTTCAAGAGAGATTTGGGCTGGAGGCAGTGCCACAAAAGCAAGACAGACAGCAAGGTCACGCTCTCCAGCTCTGTTTCTAGCTCCTCAGCTCACTTCTGATCCCGCTGCCACTCCGTCTCCTGCAGCAGAAGCACCCCACGGTGAAGGGCAGCGTGCAGAGAGCAGCACGAAGCCTTGTGCGACAGCATCCCCCGTGTGCAGAGCAATGCCAGCACACCTGTCCTTCGGGGGAAAAGCATCATGTAATAACCCGAGAAGATAACAGGATTTCATTCAGCTATTACCTGTGAGACTCTGCTGTCTCAGGGGTACAGGAAAAGCTGCTGAGAGGGTCAGGAGTCTTTTACATTCCCTCTTAAACTCACAGTGTCTTAGTAGCTGCGTTACAAGTTCTGCCAATAGACAATTTCATCTCGGAATAATGAGTCACACCCTCTAACGAGCACAAGATCTAATTGTGAATTTCAGACCTGTCTGCTCATAAGCCTCCCTGCAGCTACGTGTGCCTGCCTCGTGCATGAGGCATGCCAGGTTGAACTCCCCAGGAAGGCATCGCTGAGCCTTGCAGCTACTCACAGCATCACTAAGTGGAAAGAGAGGGCAAAGGGGTCCACCCACGCCTCTTGCCTCTGGAACCAAAGGCATCAACACATCCAGCGTTTCCACACGGCTGTAGACAGCCTCTGGCCCAGGGCAGGCTGGCTGCATGGCCCAGATATCCGCCCGAGCTTCCTGGCCCTGCAGCAACAAGGGCTTGGCAGCAGTGTGGCATCTCCTCCCAGAGGCAGAGCAGCAGCAGGAGGCACCAACTACAGCAGGTCACCATTAGAACACTCTGCCCACCCAAGAAAAAAAAAAAAAGGGTGAGAGAATGTCCTCCCCAACATCCTGAGTGTCTT
Organism: Actenoides lindsayi; assembly: GCA_025331215.1. Classification (NCBI taxonomy): domain Eukaryota; kingdom Metazoa; phylum Chordata; class Aves; order Coraciiformes; family Alcedinidae; genus Actenoides; species Actenoides lindsayi. Next base: position 40,971 of record WTSP01017595.1, read on the forward strand.
ATTACGGGAGGGATATTTACTGGGAAGCACAGTGGGGAAAAACTACAAAACCAGCAGATCTCCAAGGGAGAGGGAAGGCAGATTTACACAACTGTCGACCCCTATGGATGAGCAACGAGGAGCACTGCCATGATAGGGCAAGAGCAGAAGCTGGGGAACTGCCAGAAAAAAGACAGGCTTACGTAGGAAAATGCAGCGAAGATTTAAAATTATCAGGACAAAAGGGGGTTTTGGATTAATTTCTCCACACAGAGTGATTAAGATGTAAGACAAGCTAGTAAATGTAGTAAAAGATGTTGCAAGATTAAGTGTGTCCTTGAGAATGAAACCACCTTCTTTTTTCCCCACAGCCCATTAAAGAGCCATCATATATTAACACCTTCCTGTCCCTCACGAGCGTGGTCACATGTTAAAGAGGAAAGATGACCATTTTGTAAAATTACTCCACCAGAAATCTCATCACAGAAACTAATTTTGAGGAAAAATTAACTATCCGTTTCATGCTGGCAGATACACGGTAGCAGAGAAGAGGCTGTCTATATAGCCTCCATCTCTTCTACAAGACTTTTTTTGGCTGATTGTGGAAGGGAATAATAAAAAGAAGTATTCAAATGACATGGTTTCTAAGCCAAAAATCTGTCAGTGCAAGTATGGCACTATCTGTAGGTACTCACGTCTCCAATAGCCTGTCTGCCAGGCTGCAGAACACGAATGCCTGGGCTGCTTCCTCCTCAGCTGGAGCATCCCTGTCTCTGGACAAAATCCTTGGGAGGGGACAGCCTCGAGAGGGATCTCAGAGATCAGGAATCAGTCTAAATGTCCACCTTTGCCTACAGTCAGCACCTTACCAAACTACTTCAGATGTGTCCTGCATATTCTAGATAGCCCACACAAACCTGACCTCAGTGGCATAGAGATGCCTCTGCCAGAGCAGAGCAGGCAGCCAGCTAACACAGGATCCTGCCCCAGCTTCACCTCTCTATTTCCTTCATTTCTGGCAATCTGCCCCGCTGTCTCTGAGGTCCTCATATGATGCAGAGATCATGTGATTATTCCAATGGGACTCTCAACAGGCACTGCTTCTTCAGAGCCACTGCCAGGCAAAGGGGACTCTGGTACCGCACGCCAAACCCTGCCACGTTGCATTTTTAGGCATCCAAGCTCTCCCAGGGACAGGGTTTAAGCACCTTTTACACTCTTCCCTGTTCATGTGGCCAGATACACAGTTCTGTCTACCCTGAGGTCACATTTTTCCCTGCCCCATTGCCTTTCCTGCTTTCCCCAAGATCTCTATGGCTGTATCCTACACTACTGGTGGGCCTTAGAACTAATCAAAGACTGCGTTTTATTTTGTGAAAGATACAGATATAAAACTACACCGTAAAGTGATTCAGAACACCACCACTTGTGAGAGGCATCAAACATGGGAACCTGTTTTAACAGGGCTTCAGAGGAAACCAAATGTACCACATAAACACAGTTCTCTGGTTTCTCGGTCCCTTTTCGTCGTTACTTCACTGCAATCATAATATGCTGCTATTATATTAACATGATGCTGATTAAGACACTAATAACTTAAAAGTAATCTCAAACACAGGTAACAAAGCACAGCACATATCATTACTGATAAGCTGCACTATACGCTTCTATTCGCTTAAAAGCTATCAACTTAATGACTGCTTAACAATACAGCTCCCAGACCCAGTAAATGGTGGCTGAGCCCCTTGTGCTGCCTTTCCACTTACACTAGTCATGTATCTGCAATACCTTCCTAGCAAAAACCAGCTGAAATTTCCTAAGGCAGTGTGTTCAGCAACCATTTCCTGGTCAACATAAGAGATTTCTCCAATGATTCCATGGAGGTTGTTGTAGGTCCTGGGCCAGCAGAGGTGGCAGCTCTCTTGGGATGCTATTGCCTGTCCTGCTGGCAGCCCCTCCACTGATGTGGCTTTTTACTACAATTCACAAAGCTAGTCCCTAGGCTTTAACGACGTCATCATCTTCCGAACTGAAGAGGTTCATGAAGCGCTTTCACTTTACTACTCTTCCAAAACATTTCGTAGAAAAATCCAAGTGTATCTCCGAGCAGCCCTAAATCAAGGGCAGTAAAGTCTTGCACAGAACCACCCACACGCCTTTGTTGCTACCACCACCACCAACCTCCCAGCGAGGCCAGTCTGGAACCTGCACGTCTCGCTCTGAGCTGTCTCTTACACACATGGAACGATGCCACGCTTGCTGTTGGCTGCCCCTGCCCCTCCTGCTTTTACGTTTCAAGTCCCGTTTAATTCAACGGGGATGAAGTCGGTCAAGTATAGGAAGTACTCTAGAACCTGAAAAGGTCAGCATACAGTTGCAATAATTCGGCGAGTCTTCAAATCATCTGCGTTGCTTTAATCAGGGATGCAGTACTTGGTTCACAAGGGGCTCTGACATCCAGACAAAGCTTAGAATGACTCACGAGCAGTCAAACTCGAGAGCTCTCACAGCTGCTTATCTACACCATCGGAACAAAACAAATATTTTAAACAAGGGCTGCTCTGTTTATTTCCTGGTTGTTTCACTAATGGGAAAGCAACTTGCGTATTTCCTCTCCCTAAACACACAAAAAAATCCAGAAATGCTTTTGGTCCCAAAGGCTGTCGGAAACTGTCATGTCCCTCACGCTGAGATCGACGCAAAGCAATTCAGTACTAACCCTACTGCTCCCAGCACAAGGTGAGGGGCTGAGCAACCTCCCCAGGCCCCTTTCTTGCCCTGTTCACCATCAGGTCCCTCTCATGCTACACGGCACACTCAGAATAATGAGACAAACCTCAAAAATCAGGACATGCAGGTGAGGTGAGAGTCTTTTTGTTCACTACCTGCCTTGGAGTTATTATCTGGCCTCATTCTGAAGGCGTCCATTATAGGATTACAAGGACCAAAAAAATTGCTCCTTCACCAGGCAAAAAACACAGAAGAGACATTTTTGCTCCTTGGCTGAGCATTTCCTGAGCAGGTGGTACAGCACAGCCACAGTCAGCACGTCTATCTGATTAATACCAATACTGAAACTGAAGTATAATAATGTTGTGAAATATAATAAATCATAGAAATATAATAAATCACAGAAAAATAAAAAATACTGACATTTTCCTCTCCCAGCAGCTGCAAACTAGGACTGTATCTCCTGAGACTTTCTAGAATGACGACAAAGAGACATAATTATTCCCAGAGTTCTGGGCAATAAAAGACAGACGTGACCGTAACTACAAACTGAAGGAAAACTACGAGTAAGACAGTCAGGGTGGAATTACAAACCAGCTTATATTACATACACATGACCACAGCAAGTCGTGTTAAAAACGCAACAAAACCAGCCTGCCTACTATTTTATTAGCCAAGGATGAGCTCAGATACTACAGTGCTGAGGGCAAGGAAGGTAGAGTAGGTGTATAAATGAGCCGTCGGGGTTGCTGCTGTAACAACATGCAGACAGCATCCCGACAGTTCTGAAGAAAATTAAGAAATACAGACAGCCTCAGAGCTGTAAGGCTAGAAAAAATGCCATTAAGACAATGCAGCCTGGCTTCCTGCCCTGCAGAGACAAAGGAATCCTGATAATAATTCCAGGAATGCCTGGCTTCCTTTTGAACGCTGCTGGAAGTGGATACGGTCAAAAGTGGGCTACGGGCTCTTTCCTCTACAGAAAATTGTGGCAAAAATGGAAGAAACGATGGGACCAAAATTAAGTTTATGAACTTTTTTCACGTGACTTTTCACTGGTATTTCCTGGATGGTAATACCTGTCTGGCCTCCACCAAAGTTTACCAGAGAACTGTCCTTAGCTAGATCACGGCTCACAAGCTCAACAGAAACTTCCGGTCTTAATGAAGACTAAAAGAAAAAACTCAGAGCATGGGATTGAAGAGCATGAGGAATCTCCTTTTCTCCCATTCCTCCAATAGCAGCGGTTACGACACACTGACTCCAGAAACAGTCGACACACAAAACAACTTCTTCCTGGAAAGGTGCCAGGAGCTCAGGAAAATTATAAGCTCGCCTTTCCTGTAGCAGAAACACATTTCAATGAAGCTCTGCAACAACAACAGCAGCAGCAGCAGAATTATCAGGCAGAGCAGCCACTGAAGGGTACATTCCTCTGCTCACGGTCACCAGCACAGCCTCCGCTTTCGGAGGAAAACAGCATTCTCCCCAGCCAGCCGAGAGAACCTTTTCTTGAGTACTCGGGATACAATGCTGCCAGGAACTGAACTCTTCCAGCACAGACGCAAGTTCCATCATTTCTCATCAGACAAATAGAATTTGGTAGGCCAAAGCACTTGGGCAGCAAATGGGGCTAGAAGAGTAGTAATGAGAACTGCCTGCTTTGGGGTTTTTTGTGTGGTTGGTTGGTTGTTTTCAGGTTTTGTTTGTTCTGGGGTTTGGGTTTTTTTTTTTTGTGGTCTTTTTTATTTTGTCCCACTGCTACAAACAGGCAGAGGACAAAAAGGCATTTAACGGCTTCATAGTCTGGAGAGGGGCAGTGAATTGACAGTTTTTCCACCTCAGCCTCCTCCTGTTCTCACATCTGCTTATGACAAGCAGGTCTGTGGATAAAGTCATTCCTCTTCAGTGACTCACGATATTCCTAGGTTTCGTTTTCACTCTTCACAAAGGGAATGCTTTTAGGGGCAGGAGACTGAGTTTTGCTGAGAGTATTTGGTACATGATAAGCAGAGACCTGGTTCCACAGACAGCACGCAAGAAGAATTTATACTATACGGGACAGCAAAAAAAGCACTATGGTTGCAGAATATGGGTGGTGACTAGAGGGGGGGTATTAAAAGGCCACCAGCTTTTTCTGGTTTGAATGAAGCACTTCCTTTAGTAAGTGATGCAAAGATGCTGTGAAGGATTAACTTCAATGAACAGAGTGACAAGCTGGCATTTGATACTGGAGATGGACAGAAGGATTTGGTTTCTGTATTGCCCACACAAAGGGAATTGTTACCTGCTCTTGCAACAGGCGAAGAGAACTCTTGATATCAGTGGTTTGGTTTTCTATTACCTAACTCAGATTGTTCTAAGGGGCTAACTCTGGATTTCTCAGTAATACCCACACTGCCAGGGCTGCTTCCCATGATCACAGAGAAAGGAGAAGCTGAAGATTCAACACCAGTGTTACACCAGGCTTACCCAGGTGTATGTCTTTGGGAACCATGCTGGAATAAGTTAGTAAAATAGAGTTAGAGCTGCCTGGCCAACACTGTAACAAAACATTTATCATTGTCACCTAAACATCAAGAGCGTTATCTAAAGCCATCTAAACATGACTAAATGCTGTTGCAGTTGGGAGCACCACTTTCAGCTGACCGGAGAAGAGGCACAACATGCAGCAACATCATTTCTTCTGAGACTGATCTGCCTATGAGCTTCCACTGGTTTTGACCTGACACAAAACTTCAGCAATGGACACCAAATACAATGATGACCTCGTGACCAGGACACTGCTCTGGGTCAGTAAATGATCAAAGATCACCCTTTTACTTCAGACTGGTCACTGAGCACCAGCTTTCCTTACAAGAAAGACCAGTAATGAAAAGAGCCTTTTGTCACCTTCCAAAATTGCTTATTACCATCCTTACCAGAGACAGCTTATATTTTGATGAAAATGCTTACATTTTATATTTTGCATGAACATCCAAGTAATTGCTCCATCTTAAAAGAATACAAGACTGAAGGGTTAGGCCTCAAAAGGACTTGATCTTTTGGTTAGAAAAAGATTACCGGATAGACTCACACTTGAATTTGAAGCTTTCAGAATGGAAAAGGGAAAGAGAGGGAGGCAAGAGTAGGAGAAAGGAAACTTGACCTTGATTTGAACTAATAAGTGAGACAAATCTCTTATGGTGGAAGTCAGAGGAATGCCGACCTGTTTGGAAAAGTAAAATCAGAGGAAGTAAGTAATAATGGGTAAACTTATTTTCAGAAAAATCACCTTATTTTTACCGCATTATCCTTAACATGAACACAAATGTTTCTTATGTTATGGTAAAGAATTCCCTGCAAACTTAAAAAGAAGTGATTTTTTTTTTTTTTTTCTAGACAGGTTTTTTTCCAGTCATCCATTACCTCCAAATAAAGTCTACAATCCCTTGAGCGTCAAAGCATTTGCCACTGAACATGTTAAATGTTGGCAACAGCCAATTTTGTTTCAGACATGCTCACTGTGGAATGTCAATTCCTGCTTTCCTCTACTAGCTCTTGTCAAAGCCCAAATAATATCTACTGCTGGTGCCACACAAACATTTTCTTTCCTCAGCTGACAACAGAGTACATTTCAGAACTGTAAAGTAAATATATTAAAATAAGTTGAAAGTGGTATTTATTGAAAGCTCCTAGGACTGCACATTTGTTAAGCACCATACTCACTGCAACAGTAGTTGCAGTACTGCCAAAAGTAACATTTGACTCTGTTTTATTAAAAGTATTGGTGTTAGCACATTGGATATTTAACAACTCTAGTCAATAGTGTCAAAACCAGAAGGCAGTGACTCTTCTATCATAACGGAGTTCTCAAGATAACACATAGAAAGCTGAAAACTGGACAACCCATCATAGACAAGTAACCCTTTAAGATCTGAATCAGTTTTCCTTATCTTTAACGAAAGACACATCACTGTTTAAAAGTTCAACACACTGACTTAGGACTAATATAATTTGACTTTCTATTTTAAAAATACTAACAGAGCTGCAAGATACTTTTCCCACAAGGGCAAGACTAAAATTCAGCCCATGCTTAACTGGTTTATACAATCTTTTATCTTCGCATTGTAAGAACATTCAAATCTGCTGATTCAGATAAATGTCTTTACAGGAAAAAGGATATTTATCCTTTGGATACAGATTTAGAGAATATCACGGAGAGCAAAAGTTTTCACAAATTACATTGTAAGTGCTGATATTCTGGGGAAATGTCTTTGCAAGTTACGATTTACTGCTTGGGGATCAAGCTTGAAGAAATTCTGTATGTCACAGAAAAGCTTTCCCACACTGTTAAAAAAAAAAAAAGAAAAATTTTCTATACTGTATATTGCAACTCTTCTCAAATTAAATTCCTTTCCCTGTTGAAATAATGGATCAAACCCACAGAGCCTACAGTTCATTCAGTTCATTAAATAGATCACACGTCGAGCCAAAGTCACTTTGATCCTAGAAAAAAATAAACCAAAATAAGAGTGTCGACTCAGCAGTGTCATACACTAGATTAAATCTGCCACTAATCCAATCAGATACACCACTTTGTCCTACATGTGAAGCACACCCCCCAGTCTATGAAAGGTCACGCATTTCACTACACAGCACTGGTTCATAATTCCCGGTTAACGCCTCAGCACAAATTAAGAGGGAGTTCAAACTCTGCTTCCCCTTGCTGATGCCTATCTTTGCGGGCAGCTGCTCTGCCAGCCCTGGCAGGGTGTATTGCCACGAACGGCTTCCTTTTCCACAGCGCAGTCAAACGGCTCATATCACTTTGGGGACGACTGATCCCGGAGCAGACACGAGCTGAGGCGCAGCGTAACCGGGCACAACGCACGGGCACGGCCGAGCCCGCTGCTCAGCTGAGCCTGGCTGATGCCAAGGCAGAAAGGAAAGAGCTGGCCTGTGCTGCGACACACAACCCAGTGAACACGGTGCAACCGGCAAAGGGGGGTGTGCCAGCTGGACTCCCCGGGCAGAGAGAGATGGATCAATCGTATATTTGTTTTTCAGGTGCATTGATACACATGCTTCAGGAAGGCTGTTGCACCCCCTCTCTGCAACTCAGAAGAAGTTCAGCTGCACACTCACTGCTCTCTGGGGCAACATAGGAGTTGGTCTGTTGTCCCTGGTGACAAGCGACAGAACGAGAGGAAATGGCCTGAAGTTGAACCGAGTTCAAGGCTGGATATTAGGAAGCGTTTCTTTACAGCAAGGGTTGTCAGGCATTGGAATGGCCTGCCCAGGGAGGTGGTGGAGTCACCATCCCTGGAAGCGTTTAAGAGCCTGGTAGATGCTGTGCTCAGGGCCATGGTTTAGTGGTTTTTGACAGGGCTAGGAATAAGGTTGAACTTGATGGTCTTGAAGGTCTCTTCCAGCTGAAACTATTCTATGATTCTGTAACACTACCCATAACTTGATGGGTCGCCTATGACCCAGGGGAGGCATGACCCTTCGTTTGCAGAGTGTACATATTAGCCAATTTAAATACCTAAAGTAGGGAGCAAAATTAAGGACAAATCTTGACTAACCATCACCCCCCACTCAGTTCTAAAAAAAACTCTGCAAGTCTGAGTTACAGCCTCAGAGAAGGGCCTGGGCATCTCTCTCAGGACAGTCTCTGTTCCTTCGCCAGCATCCGGGAATCAATACTACTGGACTGATGCATTTTTTGATCATGCTGGGAATCATTTCCCAAACACCAGTCTTTACCTGCTAATTGTGAAGCTTACATTTTCACCAGCAACTGCCTTTCATCTGCTGCACTTGTGCTCCAGACTTGAAGAGACCTTAAAAACTTCCTACCAAGAAGTCAGTCTAACAGAGCATGGTGAGTCACTTCACACTATAATTAAGTGTTTCTAGCCCTGTTAACCACAATATAAAAGTTAATCAAGCATAGAGGAAATTAGGGATGTTGTTACTCAGAACACCCCAGTTTTACAAGTTCCATTTCTTAACTGTAAGATTATTTCACATCTGTCATTCATTTGTTCTAGCTTTGCTATGAAAAGACTGCAGCAAAATTATATTTATTTGAAACATCACCTTTAGCAATCTTCATACCAAATTTAAGCTCAATAAGCTCACACCACACTAAATTGAAAATCTGTTGAATGAAAGATGAGCTTGACTAAACTGCAGTTTTCATAATGTAACAGCACATAATCAAAGGTAAGATTGCTCTCCCCAGCAGAACTCTCTCAAGTAAAAAATCTGTTTCACGGTAACAGGATAGGTTAATTACTGTTTCCCCCTAATAAAATTACTTTTCTATAGTTTTTGCTTATTACATTAACAGAAATGACATATGCACACATGCAAACGTGATTTCTCTCCTCACGAAGACAATCATAATTAGCAAACTCCTAAGTCCTTTCTCAGTTTTTAGTCTGTTTAATCGAGGAAACTCTCACTAAGGATGACAACAAAGTATTCTGATTTTATCCCATTCTCACTGCTGTTGGTGTCTTGACAATTTCCGAGACTGAAAATTAATAAGTATTTTCCTTACACTGAAACATCCTTACATCTTCATATCATCTGTCAACGTAACTATTACCTTGAACGCTTACAGATATGCCAACAAAAAATACCCAAAAGCCCGTGGAAAGCACTAAGAGTGGACATATGCCTCCACATCCTCAAAATTTTTTTTTCCTATTTTCTTGTCAAACACATCTCTTATATTTGACATGTTTATCAGCCGGATAAATATACACATTGTCAAATTTCACACTCAGAAATGTAATTTTGACCCTAGGGCAGACATGCACATTGTTTATTTTTGCAGCTGGAGAGCCCACTGAAGACAAATATGCTTCAAAGAAGGCAACAAGGTCAAGGCCATATGAATGAAGATTTAAGATTAAGGTTTATTTAAACAAAATTTTTTTTTTTAATAATGAACAAAAAAAAAAAAACCCCAAAACAACATTCAAGTTTAGTTAGACCTTTTTGCAAAGAAATGTCAGAGGACAAGTTCCAAAAGAGTGAAAAAAGTCCATTTTCCAGCATGCCACATTTGGCATTTTTCAAAGCACTAGCATACACACACGAACTTTTGGAATGCTTACATAGCTGTATTTAAGCTCTAAAAAATACGTACCATTTACTATTAGTATGCTGCAGATCCTGCATTTGCTATTACAATAGGTCTACTGCCAAATCCCACTAATTAACTCAGCATTTTACAGAAGTATTGCAGAACCAACTATTTGACACTGAATACAAAGATTTCATCAGTGCATTTTGAAGACCTGCACAAGATGTTCCTTTATGGCAAGCTCAGGTCCACGACCTGCATCTTCCCAAGAAGGGAAGCACGTACCAGGGTGCTTATGGGTAAGTAACACCTACCTGCACACCAGTATTTCCATCCCAGTGTTGTCAAAGCACTTTCATTTTCAGCCAACAGTTCTCTCTCGCATGTAGAGCTTGCCACATAGCTGTAAATTTAGGACATTCAAGGGTGGAAGAAAAATTTTAGTAAAACTAACATAATTTGAGCCAAGAACGATTTAGAGATCTCCTCTGAATGCCTTCTCATCCCGAAGGTTTAATTTTGCTGCTATTTTTTTTTTTAGATTAATACCAGCATAAGAAGGGCCTTTATTTGGCCATAACATGATTTGTCACTTCTATTCGTCACTTTGGCCATTTTCACTGTTTCTTTGCACCCCGCCATGGACCTAGGAGTCTTTTCTGCTCTTACCATGCCTGTTTTGTTATAGCAGCAAGCAATAGCTCTTCCAAATGGGAGCTACAAGAACTTGTTGCAGTTGGTGTTATATAGTGTGGAAAGAATAAAAGAAGAATAAAGTAATGAAAGGGCCTCCTTTACTGCAGTTTAAGGAATAGGAAATATTTACCCAGCCCCCCTGCACATCCCTTTGACCCATACACATCATGGAGGTGGGCTGAGCCATAGGCATGGGGACCAGAACAGGAATTGCCCATTTTTATTTCTGGGGTCTCTTCCTACCTCCAGAGAGAAAATGTCTAGTTACTCCATTCATTTCAGACATTATTCACTCACTGACTTACTTTGATGTGAAGAAAGTACTTATGGCATTTTCTTTTAAAGACTTCTAATTCTGAAAGTGAATTACATTCTGGTATATATGTTCATGATATATATTACCCATAATAAGACAGTTGAAACAATGTTCCCATCCTAAAGAGTCATGACGGGAAGCTGTATAGATAAGATTATCAACGTGAAGGGTATGAGTGATAATTTGGTCCTCATTTGTTTACATGAATTATTCAGTGCAAGCAAGTGTGAAGAGAAGCAATTTTCCCTAAAAATACAGGACAAGCTCTGTATTCTTTATTCTCTTTCTGACTTCTGTGTCAGAAAAATCAAAAAAAGCCTTCTAGCTTCCTCTTTAGGAAAAAAAAAAACCCAAACAACAAACAAACAACATAAAAGCTCCTTTAAATTACAGCAGATGTGAAGTCAGTGACTGCAATGATGGGAGACTGTCCACAAAGCTGTCCCAAAGGATGTGTTGTCAAGTTACGGATTTGGTCGCAGCTGAACCAAAGCTGTCAACGATTTGCAAAGAAGCCTTGCCCACAGCTACTGGGCCTCCAACAACCAGGAACACAGTGGGACCACAGCTCTTCCCTAGGGTCTGGACCTGACGGATTGGCCCCTGAAGCACCAAATGATGCTTTTTAAGAGAGACATACGTGTACCTATCACCTTACCATCTACGTGTACCTATGGTTTCAAGTTAGGTTTAAACCAGATTTACACACCTATAATTTAGTTGGAACTCAAGACTACTATATCCAAACTAGTACTCTTACCTAAGTGCACTGACTCGAGCTCCCCAAATAGACAGAATGCTAAGTGAGTTCCAGCAGCACAGAAAAATAATGGTTTTACACGACAGCGCATTTTGTGAGTCATGCCACAGCACATTCATTGCCTTTCTCTGTGATTCTCCCTACTATCAGAACACCTGCATTTAGCTCAGTGAAAGCATAACAATTTGATTTCCAATTCAAGTTCCATAGATACCACGTAAAATACGTACATGTAATTTGCATTTTCCTACACAACTACTACATTAGTAACTGCTGCTAGAAAGAGGAACTCTCTCTTGTGTCGAGAAGCCCAGCCTCACTGAAGTGACAGGAGAGCTGGCCCCAAGAAGGGACCATAAACTGCTGCGGGCATCAGGAAACACGGGTGCTAACCCTGGGCTGAGACACAGCTCCCTTTGTAAATCACAGGACCTCTTCACTTCTCTTTCAGGGGCAACCGCTTCAGTCAAAGGGACCACGGGTTTGCACCCTGCATTTTCCAGCAGAGCTGCAGTAGTGTCTGGTCTGACACACAGACAGTGAACAAGCCACTGAGACAAAGCCCTTCAGAAAGAGCCCCCCGCACCAAGCCCAAACTGAACAGCCTGGCCTCGGCCGGCAGCCAAGCAGTGCTCCTGCTGAAGCTAAGAGTAACTCCTCCACTTCTGCAACGATTAATCTAATGGGGATATTTATAGTGTAAATGCTGTATATGCCCACTGTAAATGCTGACATCCACTGTAAATCCACTGTAAATGCTGACAGCGATTTGTTGTTTAATAAATTATGGGTCTGGTTTTCAAAGGCAGCCAAGTGCCAGCTCTGTTGCCATTGAAGCCACTAGGAAAAATCTTTCTTCATTTCAGCAGAGTCAGATAAAAACCTGAAGACTTTTAGAAAGTCTTAACTATACGGAGATGTAAAAGCTCACTAAAACAAAATGAGTATATAAAACGTAAACTGCTAAAACAATTCTTTAAATTTACATCAGACCAAATTTTGCAGTTTGCAGGTTCTTTCACATCAAAGCCATAACAGATGTGAAAGCCAAAAGAAGCAAGAGAGAATTAATTGAGATTCATGACTCTTCCGTTTCTTAAATCCAGATATAACACATACTGACTGAGTCTTAACCTTGCCCTGAAGTATAATACATCACAGTACAACGTTTCTTTCAGAAAAGGCAGCAATATCTCGTGGCAGCAACATGTAAAATTTAAATGGCATGAATAATTAAGAGGAGATTAATAGATACCTTGAATAAATAATAAGTTTCATTAAAATAGCATCACATACATGTTTTAAAACCCTTAACTGAAAGTGTAGTAAACAGCAGAGTACTTGCAGGAAATAATTTTTATGTTCACAAAACAGTCTATCAACTTTAATTGTGTTTACAGCAGTAACTACCATATATCCAGAGTTTTCAGCTTAAAGTAGCCAGTTTGTTGAACGTGAGGAAGGATCAGATCTGCTGCCTCTACTCATGCCAACCTCATTTTACTCGGGATCTGATCCTGCACATACATTTAAAGTTGACAGTAAGAGTGCAAAGGTTTAGCTGTGCATCACAGCTCCCAGGACAAAGCCCACATCCTCAAGAAACCTCCGTTTATTTCAGAGGTATCTCCCATCCAAGGGCTAGCGCGTGTGATCCGCAGTACCTGGATACTTAGGTACATCTAGGAAGCAAGATCCCATTAGATGTAGTCTAATGAAGAAGGTATTTCCAGAAGTACCACCTGAAGAACAGATTCTGTCAGGCTCCTGAGCCTTTTCAGCACTTGAAGAGCAGAAATCAGCAGCTGCAACTCATGCAGAACAAGACTTCATCATCCTCAAGGCAAACGCAACAGTTCTAAGTAATAATTGAGTAATAATTGTTACTCAAATAATTAACACTAATCGCATGAGGTTCTGCAAAGGTATTAGGTAAACAAGGGGCACTTAAACGCAGTGAGACGCTGATTCAGAGTTCTTTGGGTGCAACAGCCCTCAGCAGCTGCTGTCTGCTGTACATGATGACACCAGGCTAGCTCACAAAATACAGCGGGGAAGGGATGACCTCAGAAACCAGCCACGGCTTCGAAGGGCACAAGGGGGACAGATGTCTCTGTGTTTCAGAAATTATTCTTCGGACCAGAACACCGAGCCCACGACAGTCAGAGCATTTCCCACCTGTAACTGCGTTCTCAACTGAGATTTCATGGTAAAAAGCCTGAAAAGCCACAATATTGCCATTCGATTGCCCTCTCCCCTCCACAGAGATGGATTCACGACCGCCACCTCTGAGGAGCTCGTACGACCCAAAGAGCAGTTAATGGAAGAGTGAAACTTCCCTGCCAGGCCACCAGAAACCTCACGCAGCAGGATTTCACCTAAGAGTCAACGTTTGAGTTACACACTTTCAGAAATAGGACTTAAAGATTATAATTTTCACACTCCCTTGGCTAAGGCGTACTCTAAAAAGAAAATGCTAAAGAGATATCTATTACCTGAGGTTAAGACTAAAAATGAGGTTTCAGGGCAAGTAAGTTCAATGCAGAATGTATATGTATTTAAGAGACCCATTTATTCCATGCAGTTATATTTCTCCCTCATCTTCCTTTTTAATTTTTTGCACGCAATTAAATTTAGAATTAATAGGATTTAGAATTAGATTTAGAATTACACAGTCAAAACTGTAAAGCTGTGTCCATCTTTTTTAAGAGGCTTTCTAAACCAATTTTCTCAAAGATTTCTCAGCCATCTGAACTAGTTATGGAATTTTTTTTTCTCCATTTTGCAACGTTACAGATATTTGTATTTAAAAAAAATAATGCTTACATAATATTAAGCTTAAAACAAAGTACCTGCTAATAACAACCACCATTTACTTAATGGTAGTTATACAGACAGTGCAGTAAGAGATTGCTTACACCTGAAAACAGAAACTAGTTATAAAAATCAGTCTTATAAACCACCACACATAAATCTATGGGAAATCAATGCCCACGGTTTCTATTAGGAAGTAGTAATGAATTATTACTTATTCAAGCAGCAAAACAAGCTTTCCCCCCCCCACTATAAAATTCTGAAAGCCAGATTCAAAGTCCTTAACAGTCAGTGAAGCTCCTCACTGACTTCTGTCAGCTTTGGATGACACTCTACCTGTCCTTAATCTTGTCAACAAATTTTATCATACCCTTTAGAGAAAATCCTGTAGTTGTTTTAAGTATGTCTAATCCATAAGGACAAAGCTTTAATGAGTTTCTAAATTTATCTCTTAAGTAATAAAATAAAATAAAAGTAAATTAGAAACCACCGTGACCTAGAATTTATTGCAAAACACTGCTCATATTTTCATGGCCTCCATGCACTCTCCCGCAGTGAAGTCTCTAGACCAGATTTAGCTCATGTACATGAGCTAAATGTACATGTATGAGAGTTATTTCCTCTTTTCTGCCATTAGCTCATGTAATGAGCTAATGGCAGAAAAGAGGAAATAACTCTCATTCTACACAGAAATATGGTTTTCCCCTTATCCCTCACAAGACAGCAAAGGGGTCACGCTGTGAATATCCTGTCGCTCCCGAGACGCTACCACCTCGTCTCCCTGCAGGCACGTGTGTGTCTGACAGCATGACATCATTTCTAGATGAGAGATACTAGCTTTACGAAAAATGAGAACTCGAATGCGGGATGGAGGAGGCCCCTGGGAACAGGGAGAGACTTCTCCGTGATTCTCACTGCCAGTCCCTTAGGTGGTTTAATAAAAGGCAGGATATTGTGCATTGCGAAACGAAAGAGATAAAGTTTATAAGAACTTCTCGTGTTCCATTAAGTTTGTTTATAATGTGGCAGGTCTGTAATTTAAAAGAATGGAAGGGTACTTTCCATGCAGGCTTTATCGACCTGAGAACAGTAACATCCTCACCCGTTACCTGGCGTTTATTACACTTGCAGCAAAATGACAAAGGAAAGCAAACATCAACCTTGCGCATGTTTCTATTCAAGAACTCAAATTCCTTCAAATGACCCAGCTCCATACCCTACAGGAAACTGCAAGTCAAAATAATTTACTTAGTCCCTTTGTGTTTATTCTTTTTAAATGTATTCATTTTGCAGTAGATAAAATAAACCAAAGCTAGTAAGCAGACAGGGGAGAGAAAGGTAAGTGGGTGAACTGATGAGAAAAGGAAGGGAATTTACTCGGTCATGCATTCAGAATGTACAGAAAAATATATTAAAATCTATAAGCAATGTATTAATCACCACACTGATCATTATAGCTGTCTGGCAGAGCATTGTTTGCATCTCTTTTCATCTTACTATTTTTCTAGCCTTTGTGGAGGAGACAACATTCCTTTGTGATGTCACACTGTTAGGAACATTTGGGATGCTGCTGCTACCTGGCTCAGTGAACCTGCATGGCTAATGTAAGAAATGGCAGCGAGGGCCAAGACAGAAAACAGCAGAAGAGGGCAACCAGAATCTGCTGCAGCAGCAGATGAAAGTACAAACCAATTTACATAGTCTTCTCTGTTCTTGAAGAGATCTGGATATTGCTCTTTAGGCCTGACCCAGAGTATGTCGTGACGACATCAGAAGAAGAGGGCAAGGACAGCACAGGGCGCAGGTCAAAAAGGTGTAACAAAGTCAGAACTTTGTTAGAACACCTTTCGACTCCTCATGCCGATAAAATAATCCCTACTAATGTTTTGACTTTCTCCCACTTGCTGCTAGGCAGAATCCTATAAAAAGATCTGCCTTTTGTCAAACTAGATGGGGTTGTAGACAAGCTATGGCGGGGAGCTGCCAGGCACACAACGACGCAGGGTGCTCCCCATCACATCGCGGGTTCTGTACGAACTGAGGGGAGGGAGAAGGTAAAACCCAAACCCAAACACACCTGCACCTCTTCCATTTTGGTCCTGTGCCTTTTGCCCTGCTGCATGCGTAGTAAGTAGCGCCTCTTCTCTCATTTCTGGATACTATGGGAGGGTTTCTCCCTCACCCTTGTTTCATCTTTATGTCTATTCAGTCTCTTGCCTACCTGTTCAGCTGCACAGATATAGCAATGCGTGTGTATCTTCAGAATTCAACTCGTATGGTGTTATTTCTGCACATACAGCATAAACAGAGTTTCTACTTGCAAATTCCCTTAATTATAACCATCCACTTGCACTAAAAGAAGCTACATTATTTAATGCTCACGGACTTCAAAAATCACAGTATCCTCAGGATGAGCTCGCTTCAAGTGCAAGCTAAACAATGCATATGAGCTGTATCTACAGTGCAAATCCAGACAGGCTCTTCATGGAAGGTTCCCCACCAAATGAGCACATCTCTGTGCACTGGAGTAACCTATTAAGAAAAATAAGTAATGCAAACTGATGGAATAGGATTGAAGTATGAAATGAAATGAAATGAAATGAAATGAAATGAAATGAAATGAAATGAAATGAAGCTTCAGCATAAACGGGCGGACAATTTAGCCTGCTGTTTCAGAAGCACAGGAATCACCCCACTGACCTGAAGTTAGAGTAGTCTCTCAGTGATTGGTTCAAGATGCTGCAGAGCAACATGCAAAAATTCCACAAGAGGCTGACATGGCTTCATTTGTCCCTCTTTGTAGGCAATACACCCTGTTCTTTAGTAGGCAGGAGTAAACAGAACATTCAGATAAAAAAATTGTAGCACACAGTTTGTTCCAGCCAATTATCATGACCCTGAATATATCCAGTATCCACATTTCAGTCTTTTTTCAATTCTAAATATATTTTAAGTATCCACCACCTCTTCAGCTTGCAAATTTTCTTTGTATATTTGTCATGGTTTAGGGTTAGGGTGGCCCCCTTAGACCTATAAGAGATGCTCTCTGTTAACCCCCCCTCCCTCCCCAAAGGGGATGAGAAAGGGAATAAGGGAGAGAGACTGAGCGATTAGAAAAGGAAACTAAAACAGCTTTAATGAAATTAATAATTATAAAAATGGAATATATATAAATATATACAAACCCAGTATGGAACCCAACCCCCCGATGGTAATTTCATCACCGTCACCACTGATGCTGTTGAGCAGGCACTGGCACAGTCCCAGCCTGGGCCCCGCAGCAGATGGAGCTGCGTTGAGGAGCTGGATTCT